>JAHDYR010000035.1:142671-229389 GCA_019828565.1 Carpediemonas membranifera | reverse complement strand
GCCTGTTGAGCCACGCCACAGCCGCCGTAGAGTCCGAGAATACGCGGATCTCGCGGTCCGAGACCGCTGTCTCCTGCAGCACGAAGTTGATGGCCTCCATTGCAGCGAAGAACTCCAGCTCCGTTATATGACGGTCCTTGTTGGTGCTTGTTGGTACAGAGATCGTCTTCTTCGCTCCATCGATGCTGATGACGGCTCCTGCCGCGAATTTCGAAGCATCTGAGGCTATCGTAACGTCTAGGTTGCTGGAAGTGCCCCAAATGGAAAGTAGCTCTTTCAGGGGACGTGGAGAATGGTTGTTGAGAAGCTTCTGCCAATGGACGAGCGCATTTCGCTGCTCCTCGGGGATCTTGACTCGATGCGACTCCACGGGCTCCCAGGACTGGAGATGCCTGAGCCAAAGGCGGCCTTCCGGGACTGCTGATGACGCGAAGGACAGGTTGCCTGTCAGTCTCTTCCACTCGGCCGCTGAGGAGCCGCGGGCTAGGGCGTCGGCAATTCGCGAAGAGTACTTCTGCGCCTTGTTGCTCTCTACACGTATCGTTCTGCGCGCGGAGTCGATCAGCATCCCTAGGAAGACGGTGACAGTGGCGGGGTCCAGCTGGGATTTCTTGATGTTCAGGATAAGGCCCAAATTTTGCAGAAAGCGCACAATCTGCGGCATGCAGCTTGTCAGGTAGTCTTTCGGCGCGAGAAAGGCCCAATCGTCTAGATATACGACGATCTTGACGTTCCATCGGGCCGAAACAAGGCGAGCAGCTTCTAGCATTATCATCTGGAAATGGAACGGTGCTGCTGACCAGCCGAATGGAAGCACGCGGAAAGCGTATGGACGCCCGTCTATCATGAAGCCGAGCAGCTTGCGGTCCTTCAGTCTGATTCCTACCTGTTGGTACCCTGACTTCAAGTCTATACGGCACATGTAGTCCCCTGGGGCAAGGAGAGTGACCAGGCGCTTCACCCCGTGCAGACGGAACGACCTGACCTCGCTGGTGACGCTGTTGAGGGAGCGAAGGTCGTGTATGAGGCGAGTATCCGTCTCGCCCTTCGGTACCAGGAAGACTGGCGAGATGAGGGCCGGACTGCGGCAAGGTACAGCCGCACCCGAGGCGAGCAGGTCCGCAAGGTGCTTCCTCAACAACGGCTTGTCGCACGCCCGTGCTGGTGGAAGCCTGGGCTTTGAGGCTGCCTGCTGGATGTTGATGGGCACGCCGTCGCGAATCCACCGCACCACTTCTGAGCGCGCCCCGCAGTCTGACCAGATCTGATGATCTGTGATGGACGGGAAGGTCGGATTGGCGTGCTGACTGTCGGGAGGCGACGGAGGAAGCTGAAGAGGCCCTGGAGGAGGTGACGGAGGGGGAGACAGCCCTTGTAGGGACGGAGAGGGAGGTGGGGAGGAGTGGGGAGAGGCAAGAGAGTGAGAGCGATCGCCTAGAGAGAGTCTTTTCGGATGTTTTCTTAATCTCTGGCGGGCTTGCCGCTTCGCTTCGGTGGGCGACGGGAGCGCTGAAAAGAAGCGCGTTCACGCTGGCGGTCGCCAAGCCTGGGGATCTTGGAAAGGGTGGAGAGGATCTTCTCCTCGATGATCGCCTCCGTAGCAGTTGGCTTAGCGCTGAGCAGAGCGTCAGTGGCGGTTTCCACCGCCAGGCCTACGTGGAACCCGTAGCGGTCCTTGATGGCAAGGGCCCTCTGGCGAGAGTAGAGCCTGTTGAGGAGCTCGGTTGATGAGGTGGACGCGTCAAACCGAATGGCTCGGTAGAGGCGCTGAAGGAAGGCCCATTCCCCTCGCATGGAGTCCGAATGCGGAGGGGTCCAGTTGTTGGAGCTCCGTTCATCCTCAAGGTTGGAAATAAGGCCCCGCAAGGTCTTGAGCTCCTGCTCGAGTTGCTCGTTGGACTTCGGAGTTACTTCGATGTCCCGTTGTTGCTCAATGGTCTCCTGCAGTTGCTCAGGTGTCTCGTTGTTGGTCGGTGCCATCTCTAAAGCTTATTCCTTTGCCCTTCGTCCGAACTGACTTGCTCGGAGTTGATCTCGATCCTCTTCGCAGAATCAGATCAGCAAATCGAACCGTATCCGGCGCAGGACCCCTACGTCCTATTGAAGGCGTGCCCCGCCACCGACCATTTGGTCGACGATAATCGACTATTCCAAATTGATGCATCCCGCCATCTAACCTTGCGATGGTACCCCTGAGCCTTCCTCTACTGCACTTATGACCTTCTGTGCCGGTTATACGTGGCATATGTAATTCCTGTTCCGAATCCGAGAAACATCCATTTCTCTAACTCTTGCCTGATTCTTTTCCCCTCGTTCCGTTTCATCTCCCTTAATTGCTACAATGCTCTCTTATGTCCTATATTCTATGTTCTTCTCTGCAGAGCATGCTGTGAGATTCGAATGGCCTCTTCACAGTATCTATTCACCGAATCGATCGACTTCCAGCCTCCTAGTGCCTGAATAACCAATGGGGAACGCCCTTCATCGATCATGTGAACGACGGCTCCACGTCTGAAGCTGTGTCCTGTTGCCTTGAAGACCTCGTTGACGTCCATGATCATCTCCCATCTGCGCCACCTTGTTGCTGTCAGTGGAAGGCAGTTGTCTCTCAGCAGGCTCTCGGTGTGCTGTATGGATCTCCACAGGGGTCCTTCCGTCTGAATGTCGTTGAGGTGTGCTCTCAGCCACTTGGCTGGGCTTAAGCCTCCTGCTGCTAGTAGTGGGATCAGCTTCACCATGGGCTCATCCCTGGTCTTGGATCTTCGAATAGTGATCTCGTAGCCCTCTCTCACCCGCCGAACGTCGGTCGTGAGTAAGCTCATTATCTCCCCTGATCTGCTGACGGTGGAGAAGCACGTCAGTCCGAAGGCTACTGCCTGCGTGAGCGCCGGTGACTTGGTCTTGCGCGCCGCGGCTGCTGCTCTCTTCAGCTGCTCGACTGTCACCGGGTATGCCTTTCCAGTCTTACGACCCACAGTGAGCTCGCACTTGCCGGCCATTCTTGCACACGCGCGTATAAGAGCCCTGTGGATGGGTGAGCTCTCCAGACCATGGTTGATCGACTCTAGGCCAGTCCTGATATTTGCTTCCTTGACGAGGAATGTGTCCTTGGCAATGAAAGGGATCTCTTGTATCATGTAGTGTAGGAGGTAGTCGTCATCAGGCGCCATCTGTGCGATCTCTTCGACTTCTGCTCTCCAGTCTGCGTCCCTAATGCGTTGTGCCATCTCGCCCAGGAAAACGGCTGTTTCTGCCCTTGCTCCTACCGTGTCTCTGTTCTCTCCAGCTTCCTCCTCTTCCTCCATCATACGTTCTGCAAAACTGATGTACTTTGCCGTCTCCACGGCTATGCGCTCTCGGGTGCTCCGTTCCCGGTCCCTGATGAGTGCTGCTCCGAGTATCTGATCTCTGAGGCCTGTCTCGAACTCTCTGGGGCTTCTTCGCCACCTGTGCTCCTCCTGTCTTCCGCTGGCGATACGTTCTCTCGCTCTCTGTTGCAGGACTCCCCCGGCTGTGAGGACGAGGTCTCTGTGGCGATCGGGATCCAGTAGGCTATGAACGTCGCTCTCTGCTTGCCTGTGAAGAGGCTCCCTATCTCCGTGTGGGCCCACCAGCTGGTCGGGAACGCTGCCTCGAACCAGTCCTGTGCTATGGCTGCCAGTCTGGCGTTGGAGTTCGTCCTGCGTTGTGGTGCGATGACTAATAGGCCTCTCTGCTGCAGTGCGGGGTGCGTCTCGTCTGACGTGGCGATCTCCTCCGCCCTGGCGATGACCTTGTCCAGTAGGCTGACTGGTGGGACCGCCAATGACCTCATCTCTGACCAATTGCATGTAAATGCGTCCGTCTGGAAGTCGTGGTCCTCCGGCAGGAATCTCTCCGCGCAGAAGAGTGATCGGTCTACTGACCCCCATCGTTCCAGCGCGCTCTGGAGCATCGCCGCGGGTGAGTTCCAGTCCAGCTTCCGGTACCTGGACAGCCCGTCGGCAGTCGTGTTGTATCTCCCTGGAATGTGCTTGGTTCTTATCCTGCAGCCAATCTCGAACAAGTAGTCGTGAAGCTTCACAATCGTCCTTCTGATGTGTCGGGGGGCTCTGGTGCTTGACTTCAGGACCCATGAAAGCGCTGATGTGTTGTCCCCGGCTAGGAGTAGGTCCCTCTCCTGAATGTCGCTCGTCCATCTCCGCAGGCCTTCCTCCATTGCCCATAGCTCCTTCGCGTTGATGCTCTTGGAGCATTGTGCCTCTGAGAACCTGCCCTGGATGTTGAGGGACGTGTCTTCGACAAACAGCGTCGCGCCGAACGCATAGTCCGACGCGTC
The DNA here is from genome assembly GCA_019828565.1 of Carpediemonas membranifera. Taxonomy (NCBI): domain Eukaryota; phylum Fornicata; genus Carpediemonas; species Carpediemonas membranifera. The sequence continues at coordinate 225,071 of JAHDYR010000035.1, read as the reverse complement.
GGTCTCCATACGAAGTACCTGGCCTCTTGGGCCGAAGTACCATGCCGGATCGGATGATAGCTGTCTGGCCCACCACCGCAGGTCCGTTCGTAGGTCCTGGGGCAGGCTGGACTTTGGGTACCGCACTCGGTCGTCGCAGCCAGCGATCCTGACCTGCAGCTCTCTGAGCCGGACAAGTGCCCGCGTCCCTAGTGCGAACCGGCAGAAGAGTAGCTTTCCGTGAAGGGTCTGAAGGTCCCGCTTTGTGTGTCTCTTGAGTTGCAGGTTGGCTATGAGACTGCTGTACTGAGCCCTCTTCTCCTCTGGCAGCGACATCGTCATCTCGCGCAAGTCGACTATCACGCCCAAGTAAGTTACCCTCTGGGACGGGGTCAAGTGGCACTTCTCTCTCGATAGGACGACTCCAAGTGAGTCCAAGATCTCTAAGATCCGTGGGACCTGGGCGCTCAACGACACTCTCGAGCGACTGATTATGAGCAGATCGTCCAGATACACGTATATTATCAGTCCTTCGAGAAGTGAGCGCAAGATCTTCGCCATCTGTGACGTAACCGACTGAAACTGCCGTGGCGCCGTTGAGAGGCCGAAAGGGAGTCCTCTCCATCTGTATTGTTCTCCCTCGAACGAGAATCCGAGTTCCTGTCGTGAGTTCTCCTCCACTAGGAGCTGGTAGTACCCGGACTTCATGTCCAATGTTATTCCCCACGAGTTTCTCGGAACGCCATGCTGTATCTCTGCTAGGCCCTTCAGCCTGAATGTTAGGTCCTCTTGGTATGCATTGACCGGTCTCAGGTCGTGTATCAGACGGTAGCTGCCTGCGATCTTCTTCTCTAATGTAAACAGGGGGCATATTGTCGTCGCCTCGCCCTTCTCTATTGCTTTCTGTTGCAGTAGCTCCTCTAGTAGAGCCTTCATCGTGTCTGTCTCCTTCTGGAGGTGCGCATTGAGCGCCGGTGCTGCCGGGGTGACCTTCACTCCCTCTCGTAACAGTTGCACCACCTCCCTGCTGGCCCCGAGGGCCTCCCACCTCATCCACCGACGGCTCATCGAGCCCGTCAGCCCCTGTATACACTGGGTGGAGGTGTCTTGCTGATCTTCTTGTGCTTCTTCTCTTTCCATTGCAAACAAACTCTTCGAAGTATATCGAGCCTTTTATAGTCATCGGGTTCAGGCTTAACCCTTCTCTGGCCTCTACTGGGCCCGCCCCGGTCCGAGGTCGGTTGCCGGGGCACGACGGTTGTTGTTGTTGAAGCGGGGATGTCATAAGGCATCCACGTCCGCAGTTTATGTAAATGTTCCAATCTCTTCGCCCCGGCACAGTGATCACTTTCCGAAATGAATAATTGGATTCCGCCATCACTATCGGACTTCTCTAGAGAGTCCGTTCGCGCGTTCAAACGCGCCCTCACGTTCGCGCAGAAGCATGCTCCTACCACAACCGTCATAACGGCTTACGAGTGCCTCACCGAGGATCAAGTCAGTCATGTCCGATTTGTCCGCAACGTCGACGTCGAAGCACTCAACGACGCAGAACTTCTCGCCGAAATCACCGCTCTTTCTTTCCCGAGAACCCTTGAGAAAACCATCCAAGAAATCCGGGCCCTCACGCAGGACCGAACCAAGTCCACGATCGAGGCCGTATCTCGTCTCATGGCTGAGACCGAGGAGCTGCGCTCCCACGCCCATGCCCTTCTCAACGCCGAGCTCGGCGCCAAGCCAGAGCCCGAGCCCGCCGAGGTGGATGAAGACGAGGCCGCCCTCAGCAAGGTCATCACCCAGAAGCCAGACAGCACGCCGAGTGAGCAGGACACCCCGAGAAAAGCCAGCCCCACCCGCGGACTCGATAAGATCATCGCCAAAGCTTTTATCGCCGCCCTTCGCCCGGTCTCACTTGCCAACCGTATTCAGCAAAAGTGGGACCTCTCTGGCGCCCGGGACATCGATAGCTTATTTGTGCACACGCGCGAGCTCATACTGCACGCCATTGACGCCCGTGAAGTCCTCGGAAGCGTGATTCAAGACATATCCATCACATCCTCCAGCACGAGCTCCATCACGAGCTCCAGCACTGGCCCGAAACATAGCCAGAACGCCAACACCAGATCCCGCCGCGAGCGCCGGCGCCCTCCTCCATACGCGTGCTCCTGTGGAGGCATGCACTGGAAGGCTGATTGCCCGCACCGCGGCAGCACGCCCGGACAGCCCCAGGCTACCAAAGGCCACCCCGCCGCGGCCCGCGACGCCAGACCGGCACCTCAGCCGCAACGCCAGCCCCAAGCGGCCAACAAACCGGCTCAGCCACAGCCGGCACCAGCTGCTCAGAAGCAGCAGCAACAGTCATCCCAGCAGCCACAGCCTCGCCCCGACGAGAGACGCGCTGGGAACATGGTGCTCCGGGACAGATCCAAGCTGATCAACTCTCGTCCAGGAGTCCACGAAGTCGAAGTCGCACACAATGCTTGTGATGATGCCTTTATCGAAGAAGTTGCCGCTTCAACTGCATTCTCAGTTAAGGGAGCTGTGAATGACCAAGAACAGGTGATATTGATCGATAGCGGCTCCGCAATCACGATCATCTCCACAACCTCCGTTAAGACGCTCCAACTCGTCACACATGAGCTTGAAAAGCCATTTACTGTTCAGTCCGTTACCAATGAGCCCATCCTCATCACTCACTACGTCCAAGCGCGGATCACGTTGCCCAGCACATCTGGAAACGTCATCGTCGATCTCATCCTCTACATCATGACGCGCGCCACTGAACGTGTGCTCATTGGATGCGACGTGCTTCGCGCGCTCGGTTATCTCTCCGAGAGTGGCCTCCACATCCCACTTCTTCCGGATTCACGCCCGGAGGACGCCACCGATGGCCTCCCACTCCACAAGTACCTCGACGCCCCCGTCGAGGCCGTCTCCTCAAGCGAGTTTCACACCGACGCGTGTGAGATACACGAGCTCTCCACCAAGGCCCAGACCGACGAGCTACATTCGATCCTCCGTCGGTTCGATCACCTATTCGACCCCGTCATAAGCAAACAGCCGTGCTCGTTTGCCCCTATGCGCATCCCGCTTTACGACAACGCCCCTCCGATCCGTCTTCGCCCGCGCAACCTACACCCGAAGAAGCTGGAGTGGCTGTTGCCATACGTCGAGCGCCTGCGCCAGGACGAGATCACACAGCCCTCTGAGGGGCCTTACGCAAGCCCCATCGTCCTGGTCGCAAAGGGCGACGCCTACCGTCTCTGTATCGACTACGGCCGCCTCAACTCTTGGACAGTACCCGACCGGCACCCGATCCCCAACATGCGAGAACTCCGCAACCTCGCGTCGGGCTGCACACGCTTTGCGACGCTAGACCTGACGTCGGGCTACTGGCAGGTGGCCATGCACCCAGACGACGTGCCTAAGACGGCCTTCACCGCCCCGGGCGTCTACGAGGAATTCCTCAGGATGCCGTTCGGCCTTTGCAACGCGCCTTCTCACTTCCAGCGGGAGATCGAAGGCATGCTCGCCCCACTGTTGTACAAGGGCGCCAACCCCTACATCGACGACATATTCATCTACGCCCGTGACGATGACTCCTTCCTACGCATTCTCCGCGACCTGCTCACACGCGCGGACGCTGCAGGCGTTCAGTTCAGCGCCAAGAAGGGAGTCTTCGGCACCACCAGCGCCAAGATTGTCGGCTTTACGGTCGACCAGGCCGGAGTACACGTCGACCCAGCCAGGACCCAAGCCCTACGCGATCTACCTGCACCCACCAACGTCCACGAGCTTCGCGTAGTCCTCGGACAGTTCCAGTACCTCGCATCATTCGTTCCCCATACACGACACGAGTACATGAGACCTCTCAACGATCTTCTGCAAAAGGACCGTCTGTGGGAATGGACAGCGGAGCACGACGCCGCTTTCGACGGCCTGAAGACCCTGTTCACTGACGATCTCTTTATCGCACATCCGGACGCCGACGCCGACTGGACGCTCGAGACAGACGCTAGCAACATCGGAGCAGGCGGCGTACTATGGCAGACAAAGGACGACAAGACACAGGTCCTCGCCTACTTCTCTCACACATTCACGTCAACCCAGTCGCGCTGGGCCACGTGTGAGCAGGAGCTATTTGCCATTGTCTTTTGCCTTACACACCCGACCCTGTCACCCCTCCTACGCCTGAAGAGGTTCCTCCTACGGACCGACCACCGTAATCTTATTTACATGATCGCCAAGTCATCCGAGAACGACAAGATCAACCGGTGGAGACTGACATTAGCAGACTACAAGTTCGATGTCGAGCACGTTCCCGGCCTACAGAACGCAGTCGCAGACGCGCTGAGCCGCTGCGGTCACTCGACCTCGCCCACTGTCGCAGCCATCACGACTGACTCCCGCTACCATGACACACTCATCAAACACCAGACAGACGACTCTACCGTCTCCAAGCTGACCGTAGACAGCGACGGTCTTCGCCGCAAGGACGGCCTCGTCGTCATCCCTACTTCAACCGTGTGCAGACCCCTCCGAAAGGAGCTGATACAGATCGCCCACAGAGGACACCACGGCGCCAAGGCTACCATCGAACGCCTGAGAGCAGACGGCTATACCTGGACAGGCTGCACAACAGATGTCGAGGAGTTCATCGCCTCATGTGACGAGTGCCAGAAAGCTCGCCTACGCAACTTCGCCGAGGCAGAGCTCCGCACAACAGCAGTGTACAAACCGTTCCACACTGTCGCAGTGGATACTATTGGTCCAATCCCGGCAGACGCAGTCGGCTCCAGATACATCACAGTTATGGTCGATATGTTTACTCGCTACACTGAGTTGGCCGCGACGGACGAGAACACAGCTGATGCAGCGTCAGAGGCCCTCTGGCGCCAGGTGATTACCCGTCATGGGACTCCCCTGTTCATCAAGTCCGACAACGGGCCTGAGTTCACCGGCAACGTCGTCAAGGCCCTGCTCGAAAGCGCGGACATCACCCAGCAATTCACCCTCCCCTACCACCCTCAGTCGAATGGGCTGGTAGAGCGTCGTAACGCGGAGGTCATGAAGCATCTTCGCTGTTTGATCCTCCATTCGACAAGTTCTCCCGTTGGAGCGACCTCCTTCCGGTAGTTCAGCTGCTGCTGAACACAACCACCTGCAGCGCCACTGGGGTCACACCCCACGCCATGCTGTATGGAGACCAACTCGACCCCAGCTCCACAGTCGCTAGAATCCTCCGACCGAGCGACAATGACTCGCCCCTTGCCTCAGCCTCAGCCTACATCACTTTACTTCGAGCCCACCTCTCCAAGTTGACCTCTAGGGCGGCCGAGAAGCAGCGCGAGACTGTAGACAAGCGCCTCGCCAAGGCCAACGCCGACCGCCAGCCGACTAGCTTCAAGGAAGGCGACCTCGTCCTGCTCAACCGGACGAAGACCCCAAAGCTGCATGGCTTCGCCGGCCCGTTCAAGATTCTCGCCATCAAGGACAACAACACCCTTCAGCTGGTCGACCTTTTCGAGAGCGCCCCCTTCATGGCTCACGTAGACCAGGTCCTTCCTTTCAACACCAAGTCGGGGCTCAGCCGCCTGAAGAACCTCGCCGCCTCCGACGAGCAGACGTACGTCGTGCAAGGCATCGAGAAGCACCGTCGCCGCAACGGCACACTGCAGCTCCTCGTCTGCTGGGAGGGCGACTACGATCCCACATGGGAACCCGCTGACGGGCTCCGCCACGTCACTGCGGCACGTGACTACCTCAAGTCCCACAAGCTCAAGCTTAAGGGGGGTAGGATGTCATAAGGCATCCACGTCCGCAGTTTATGTAAATGTTCCAATCTCTTCGCCCCGGCACAGGGAGAGTTGCGGCTGAAGCCGCCGAAGCCTCTCTGGAACCGCTTGGGTCGAGGAGGCGGTGGGGTGGCCTTGGCCGCCTTGGCGGCCAGCACTACGAAGCGTTGCGCGTCTCGTTCTTCTCTCGAAATAGCCATGAAGTAGCGCGCAGCGGTGTCGGAGTGGCTGTCATATAGCCGTAGGAACTCGAGTCTGCGCTCGAAGACCGCCTCGATCGCGGCTTCGATCTGGTTGACGCGCGTCATCTCCGGGTTGTTGAGGATACCTCTGATGTCGGCAAGTGTCTCGCGGAGGTGGTCGTACTCCTTAGCAACGGCTCCTATCCGAGACGGGCGTCTCGGGTCCCGTGTACTGTCCTTAACCGATGAAACCTCCGAACGGAGTGCCGTAATGACGTTCTGCTGCTGTTGTATGAGCTCAGCAAGGCTCTCCATGGTGACAGGCGGCGGATCAGCGTTATCCGTGTCGCCTTCGGCCATCCTCACGGTTTCTGCTGGAGGGATACGATCTGCTCGCGATCGGGACGGATCAAGACCGTATCCACAATCATATCTTTCGAGATTTTCTAAATATTTTGGCCATCTTTCTCGTGTCCCCGGAATCCTGTTCTGACACACCCTGACCCAGCAGTGTCAGGGCGTGAGCCACGCCCGAGGCGTGATAGCTTACATATCGATGATATGCAAGCGTCTATAGCTCAGTTGGTAGAGCAATCGGCTGCAGTCCGATAGGTCATGGATTCAACTTCCATTGGGCGCTAGGTTAATTCGCAATTTGCCAAATTTTATTGGCGCTACATCGTCAGTAAGGTTACCTCGGGTAACGGGCCCGGAGCGGAGGGCGATGCGATAGCCTCACTCCGGGCAAAAGGTGTTTCGCCGGTCAGGCGAGTCACGCAGTTTATGCGGACAGAATGGCGCAAGGTTCGGATCCGCCGGATCCGACGGCACGGTACCAGTTACGACTGGTATACTCCTTCTCCCTCGGTAAGCGGAGAGGACTTCACGTTTAACTTACACTAGCTTCCTCGTTAACATTGTGTAAATTAAGCGCCCCCCCCCGTTGGTTAATTGGCGTTACATCGCGCTGACAGGTTACCTCGGGTAACGGGCCGTGAGCGGAGGGCAATGAGATCGCCTCGCTCCGGCATGGTGATGCGCCGACCAGGCGAGCCGCGCAGTTTATGCGGGCAGAATGGTAGAAAATTCGGAACATCCAGATCCGACGGCAACGAGGCTCAATAACCTAGAAGCCTCAATCGCTACCATCTCGCAACAGCTTGCAAAGCTTAATCCGCCTCCTCCGCCGCCCGAGACCGAGCCGCCGAAGGAATCTCAAATTGATTTCTTCCCTGAACAAGATGAAGCGGATATTGACCAAACACTGGCAGAGATGGATGCATACGGCGAGCTTCCGACAAAGAGACCACTTAAGGCGGAAGCAAAGTGGCTTCGCCGCGTGATGGTGATCGTCAACGCCCTCGACGACGAGCCGCTCAAAGCAAGACTCCTGGTGGAACTCCAAGCACGCCGTACCCTTCTGGACCTCAAGGACGACAACTGGTCGGACGCAACCTGCGAACTGTTTCTCGACTTGTTCAACACGTCCCAGACCAAAACCCCCCGTGCCATCTCCTACTGCGCAGCCAAAGCCAGAGCCAAGGGGTAAGAGAAAGGACCAGCCCCAGAACAAAGGGGGTTTCACAAGAAGCACAAGAAGTAGCCCTTGCCACAGATGTTCAGTTCCCGTCAATGAACAAAAAGTGGCCGGTGTGGGCAAGACTCGGTGCCTCCCCCGAGGTAGTAAGCTGGCTGCGGGATGGCGTCCCTATCCACCTCACCTCTGCGCCCCCTCCACCAGAACCGCAAAGGCGAGTGGACCCCCGCCTACTCCCGAAGATCGAAGAGCTAGTCGCCAAGGGCGTCCTCTCCCCGTGCCCGATAGACGAACTGCGTCACAGCGCACCCCTGTTCGCGGTGTCGAAGGGCAAAGACGATGTCCGCCCCGTGCACGACCTCCGAGCCCTGAACGAGTTGACAGCAGAGCTGAGGGTGTTTCGTCTGTTCGGCATCAGACGGGCGGTCCGCAATCTGCACAAGAACGACTACATGATCAAGATAGACCTAGCATCGGGATACCACCAACTTGGCGTCGCCTCGCGAGACTCCCCCTCCTAGGCGTGGTCCTACCGGACGGCCGCGCATTCAGGTACAACACACTCGGCTTCGGATGGACAGCGGCGCCGTACGTGTTCCAGAGCACGACCATACAGCTTGCAAAGATCATCGCACACAGGTTCGGGGGTGACCATCGCGGTCTATCTCGACGACTTCTTAGTGTCCCATGCCTCCCCATCGTACCTAGCTTCGGTCACCCCGCAGATCATCGACCTCATGCTATCGCTGGGGGCGATACCGGGCCTCAACAAGTGCGTCCTCACGCCGACCCAGCAGGTAGACTACCTAGGTGTCCACATAGACACCGCAAGCGAGTCCCTAAGAATCTCAAAAGACAAGGCCGAGGCCTACACGGCCACGATCTCCAAGGCCCTCCGGGTCGGGTCCATCACAGCTTCAGACTGGCAGAAGCTCCTAGGCCGTCTGTCATTCTTCGCAGGGACCACACAGTTCGCCCGCCTCGCACTCAGACCACTGCAGGCCACCCCTACGACGGAGACCGTCCACCTCTCCAGCCAAATCCGCAGGCAGCTGGCGGCGTGGCAAGTCCTCCTCCGCGATCGCCCACCCAAGAGGTTCGCCGAAGCAAGAGCGGACTGGGAAATACGCGATACGCTCCAGATTTCTGTCACCTCAGACGCATCAACGTCCGGCTGGGGAGCATGCCTGTTCAATGGGGGAGAAGGGAGCGGCATCACAGGGTGCCTTCCCCCCTCATCTCAAGGGGGAACACATTGGCGTCAAGGAGCTCTTCGCGATCGCTCAGGCGATCAATCTCGTGCCCCAGCAGGAGTCACGCTCCTCTCTCACAGTCTTTGCCGACAACTCAGCTGCCATCAGCTGGGTAAACAGACGGGGATCGCCGAACCTCCCCCAGCCGCACACCAGATCCTACAGGACATCTACAACACGGCAGAAACCAAGCGCCTCGACGTCCACTGCTTCCATATTGCCGGACACCTGAATGTCCAGGCGGACAGGCTCTCCAGGTTCGCCAAGCTCGACTGGTCGTCACCCCGAGAAGTCTTGGAAACCATCATGCGCAAGTGGGGGCCGGTCGAGATCGACGTCACAGCACGCCCCGACAAGGTTCTGGCCTTACCAGGCTTTGCAGAAATAGCCTGGTCAATCCACGACAACGGCTTCCAGATGGACTGGAGGGGAGTCAGGATTTATATAGCTCCTCCTATAGCCCTTCTTGGAGTGACGTGTCGTCGCCTCCAGACAATACGCGCCTCGACCCAGACTGGGAACCCTCGACACTGGAGATCAGCGGCGATAGTCCTGTGCCCGGACCTCAACTCGCCCGAGGTCCGAGCCATCAAACGTTTGACACCCCTCAAGTTGTACCTCAGAGTCCAGGCGAAACACCTCCTGCAGTCCGAGCTAGCCTGGACAGCGACAGACAAGGGCAAGATCCGCTTCGTGGCGCTTATCCTGAGGACCCGTTCCAAGCCCTCCTCGCTGACGACCGACTATCACATTTCAGAAACGAATCGTCGCGCCGCACAGCAGCGGGCTGGGTCGCCAAATTCCTCCAATCCCGCAACGCGAGCCACTCACACGCGCAACAGCTCAAAGAGTTCCTTCTGACCGAGGGTACCACGTCGGGCCCACAGTCGATACACAGGAAAGGCTACTGGATTTGCGAGGCCGCCCCACTCGTGTCTGACTGGCGCCCCCCGATCGCTGCCAAGCAGATAATCGCCGCCGCCCGGAACGTCGCCTCTGTAGAAGGCCTGACCGGGGGTGCGAAGCCTGTCACGTCCGCGAGAGTCCGCAGGGTCATAGACAGACGTCGGAAGTCACCCCAAGCCTTCCAGGCCGCCCTCTTTTCTGCTCTCTGCTTTATCACCGTGAGTAGAGGCGCAGAGATCTTTGGGCTCAGACGAAGAGACGTCGAGTTCGACGCTGATGGCAATGCCCTCCTTCTGTTCGCGAGAACTAAGACTGCCACAGGCGTCCGCAAGCTGGTACCAAACCAATCGTGGGCCCGCTTTAACCCAGCAAGGGCCCTGAAGGCATGGGTCCCCACGGCAACGCGCCGCGACGACGACCTCATCTGGCGGGCGATCACCTCAACCGGTGGTATTTCACTATCGAAGCCGCTACCGGCGTCAACCCTCCGCCACTGGATCCACCAGGCGTACGGCACCGACATTTCGTGGCACTCATTCCGCAAGGGCGCCACCACGGAGTTGGCGGTAGCCCACACGAGTACCGAAGTCCTCCTGTCCATGGGGACGTGGGCCTCCACGAAAAGCATGCTGAGATATATGGGCAACGGGGTCCGCACACACCCGGGGGTCCAGGGACACCTGGCCTCCATCCTTCTCCAACCACCACTTTAAATCTCTGACGGGAGCTAGTGGCTGGGAGAGCTAGGTAGGGTGGGGCTGACACGCGTTACAACGGCAGATGTAAGCCACAACAGACATTCTTTGACGCGGTCTCTCGAGGAGACGGTCGGTTTGGGCTCGCAAGCGTGCCTGCAAGCCATTCCACTATGCTCGTTGCCGGTGGGATATCCCCGTTGGGTAGAGCAAGTATGTCTAGAGGCTAGGACAGCTAGCTGGCGTTACATCGCGCTGACAGGTTACCTCGGGTAACGGGCCGTGAGCGGAGGGCAATGAGATCGCCTCGCTCCGGCATGGTGATGCGCCGACCAGGCGAGCCGCGCAGTTTATGCGGGCAGAATGGTAGAAAATTCGGAACATCCAGATCCGACGGCAACGAGGCTCAATAACCTAGAAGCCTCAATCGCTACCATCTCGCAACAGCTTGCAAAGCTTAATCCGCCTCCTCCGCCGCCCGAGACCGAGCCGCCGAAGGAATCTCAAATTGATTTCTTCCCTGAACAAGATGAAGCGGATATTGACCAAACACTGGCAGAGATGGATGCATACGGCGAGCTTCCGACAAAGAGACCACTTAAGGCGGAAGCAAAGTGGCTTCGCCGCGTGATGGTGATCGTCAACGCCCTCGACGACGAGCCGCTCAAAGCAAGACTCCTGGTGGAACTCCAAGCACGCCGTACCCTTCTGGACCTCAAGGACGACAACTGGTCGGACGCAACCTGCGAACTGTTTCTCGACTTGTTCAACACGTCCCAGACCAAAACCCCCGTGCCATCTCCTACTGCGCAGCCAAAGCCAGAGCCAAGGGTAAGAGAAAGGACCAGCCCCAGAACAAAGGGGGGTTTCACAAGAAGCACAAGAAGTAGCCCTTGCCACAGATGTTCAGTTCCCGTCAATGAACAAAAAGTGGCCGGTGTGGGCAAGACTCGGTGCCTCCCCCGAGGTAGTAAGCTGGCTGCGGGATGGCGTCCCTATCCACCTCACCTCTGCGCCCCCTCCACCAGAACCGCAAAGGCGAGTGGACCCCCGCCTACTCCCGAAGATCGAAGAGCTAGTCGCCAAGGGCGTCCTCTCCCCGTGCCCGATAGACGAACTGCGTCACAGCGCACCCCTGTTCGCGGTGTCGAAGGGCAAAGACGATGTCCGCCCCGTGCACGACCTCCGAGCCCTGAACGAGTTGACAGCAGAGCTGAGGGTGTTTCGTCTGTTCGGCATCAGACGGGCGGTCCGCAATCTGCACAAGAACGACTACATGATCAAGATAGACCTAGCATCGGGATACCACCAACTTGGCGTCGCCTCGCGAGACTCCCCCTCCTAGGCGTGGTCCTACCGGACGGCCGCGCATTCAGGTACAACACACTCGGCTTCGGATGGACAGCGGCGCCGTACGTGTTCCAGAGCACGACCATACAGCTTGCAAAGATCATCGCACACAGGTTCGGGGTGACCATCGCGGTCTATCTCGACGACTTCTTAGTGTCCCATGCCTCCCCATCGTACCTAGCTTCGGTCACCCCGCAGATCATCGACCTCATGCTATCGCTGGGGGCGATACCGGGCCTCAACAAGTGCGTCCTCACGCCGACCCAGCAGGTAGACTACCTAGGTGTCCACATAGACACCGCAAGCGAGTCCCTAAGAATCTCAAAAGACAAGGCCGAGGCCTACACGGCCACGATCTCCAAGGCCCTCCGGGTCGGGTCCATCACAGCTTCAGACTGGCAGAAGCTCCTAGGTCGTCTGTCATTCTTCGCAGGGACCACACAGTTCGCCCGCCTCGCACTCAGACCACTGCAGGCCACCCCTACGACGGAGACCGTCCACCTCTCCAGCCAAATCCGCAGGCAGCTGGCGGCGTGGCAAGTCCTCCTCCGCGATCGCCCACCCAAGAGGTTCGCCGAAGCAAGAGCGGACTGGGAAATACGCGATACGCTCCAGATTTCTGTCACCTCAGACGCATCAACGTCCGGCTGGGGAGCATGCCTGTTCAATGGGGAGAAGGGAGCGGCATCACAGGGTGCCTTCCCCCCTCATCTCAAGGGGGAACACATTGGCGTCAAGGAGCTCTTCGCGATCGCTCAGGCGATCAATCTCGTGCCCCAGCAGGAGTCACGCTCCTCTCTCACAGTCTTTGCCGACAACTCAGCTGCCATCAGCTGGGTAAACAGACGGGGATCGCCGAACCTCCCCCAGCCGCACACCAGATCCTACAGGACATCTACAACACGGCAGAAACCAAGCGCCTCGACGTCCACTGCTTCCATATTGCCGGACACCTGAATGTCCAGGCGGACAGGCTCTCCAGGTTCGCCAAGCTCGACTGGTCGTCACCCCGAGAAGTCTTGGAAACCATCATGCGCAAGTGGGGGGCCGGTCGAGATCGACGTCACAGCACGCCCCGACAAGGTTCTGGCCTTACCAGGCTTTGCAGAAATAGCCTGGTCAATCCACGACAACGGCTTCCAGATGGACTGGAGGGGAGTCAGGATTTATATAGCTCCTCCTATAGCCCTTCTTGGAGTGACGTGTCGTCGCCTCCAGACAATACGCGCCTCGACCCAGACTGGGAACCCTCGACACTGGAGATCAGCGGCGATAGTCCTGTGCCCGGACCTCAACTCGCCCGAGGTCCGAGCCATCAAACGTTTGACACCCCTCAAGTTGTACCTCAGAGTCCAGGCGAAACACCTCCTGCAGTCCGAGCTAGCCTGGACAGCGACAGACAAGGGCAAGATCCGCTTCGTGGCGCTTATCCTGAGGACCCGTTCCAAGCCCTCCTCGCTGACGACCGACTATCACATTTCAGAAACGAATCGTCGCGCCGCACAGCAGCGGGCTGGGTCGCCAAATTCCTCCAATCCCGCAACGCGAGCCACTCACACGCGCAACAGCTCAAAGAGTTCCTTCTGACCGAGGGTACCACGTCGGGCCCACAGTCGATACACAGGAAAGGCTACTGGATTTGCGAGGCCGCCCCACTCGTGTCTGACTGGCGCCCCCCGATCGCTGCCAAGCAGATAATCGCCGCCGCCCGGAACGTCGCCTCTGTAGAAGGCCTGACCGGGGGTGCGAAGCCTGTCACGTCCGCGAGAGTCCGCAGGGTCATAGACAGACGTCGGAAGTCACCCCAAGCCTTCCAGGCCGCCCTCTTTTCTGCTCTCTGCTTTATCACCGTGAGTAGAGGCGCAGAGATCTTTGGGCTCAGACGAAGAGACGTCGAGTTCGACGCTGATGGCAATGCCCTCCTTCTGTTCGCGAGAACTAAGACTGCCACAGGCGTCCGCAAGCTGGTACCAAACCAATCGTGGGCCCGCTTTAACCCAGCAAGGGCCCTGAAGGCATGGGTCCCCACGGCAACGCGCCGCGACGACGACCTCATCTGGCGGGCGATCACCTCAACCGGTGGTATTTCACTATCGAAGCCGCTACCGGCGTCAACCCTCCGCCACTGGATCCACCAGGCGTACGGCACCGACATTTCGTGGCACTCATTCCGCAAGGGCGCCACCACGGAGTTGGCGGTAGCCCACACGAGTACCGAAGTCCTCCTGTCCATGGGGACGTGGGCCTCCACGAAAAGCATGCTGAGATATATGGGCAACGGGGTCCGCACACACCCGGGGGTCCAGGGACACCTGGCCTCCATCCTTCTCCAACCACCACTTTAAATCTCTGACGGGAGCTAGTGGCTGGGAGAGCTAGGTAGGGTGGGGCTGACACGCGTTACAACGGCAGATGTAAGCCACAACAGACATTCTTTGACGCGGTCTCTCGAGGAGACGGTCGGTTTGGGCTCGCAAGCGTGCCTGCAAGCCATTCCACTATGCTCGTTGCCGGTGGGATATCCCCGTTGGGTAGAGCAAGTATGTCTAGAGGCTAGGACAGCTAGCTGGCGTTACATCGCGCTGACAGGTTACCTCGGGTAACGGGCCGTGAGCGGAGGGCAATGAGATCGCCTCGCTCCGGCATGGTGATGCGCCGACCAGGCGAGCCGCGCAGTTTATGCGGGCAGAATGGTAGAAAATTCGGAACATCCAGATCCGACGGCACGATACTGGTCAAGACCGGTATATCCGCCCAGTAGGTAAGCTGGCCGGAGTCCCCTGATCGTTTACACTAGCTCTCTTCTTTAATAAACGATCGCCCCCCGTTGGGTAGAGCAAGTATGTCTAGAGGCTAGGACAGCTAGCGAAAAGAATGTCATGAGGCTAGGATAGCTAGCGTGTGTAAACCTTCGAAAATTCGACTTTGACGAGATTCGAACTCGCGACCTGCTGCTTAGGAGGCAGCTGCTCTATCCACTGAGCCACAAAGCCAACACCCGCAGGAATTTTAAGGTTTTCTGCGGAACAAGTCAGGCAATATGCTTGCAGTCTGACCTGGCAGACGCCAAGGCTGTCTAGCCAAACCTAAACGGGGGGGAGTGAATTTCCGTGTCGGCCGACGGGCCTCAGACTCGAAATTCGGCTACCAGCTGTCTCCTGGCGCCAGTTGCTCGGCGCTCGCGAGTTAACGGCTTGTCGGCCATTTCTTTCAAACATGTGAAAATAAATTCATCAACTGATTACTGTCCAACCTCTACCCACATCCAACATGAGCCCTGTGCCGTGCTAGGGCCCAGAAATATGATAAAGACTGTTTACGGATTCCGCAGGTTAAGGGCACAGCCCTTAGTGACCGGGCGTTCCGTGCCCACCACCGAGGGGCCGCAGACGTACGTAAACCAAAACCAAACGAGGACATCCAGGTCGCAATCGAGATACAGACACTATCTGTAAGACGAGAAGAACAGAGCATACCCCAGTCATCGGTCAGAAAAGCCGGACTGCACATCGTGCTGTGATCATCATGGATTGCTAAACTACCGTGGAAAGCAATAGCTATCAAATTTACAACTGACCGGGCCAAACGGTGGGCAGCGGACCGCTGTAGAATACCTTCTCAGTTCCCTTCAGAGTGTCAGCTTGCACCTTGAGCTTGGCCGCTTCTGGACCGAACTTAGTGCTGCCGACTGAATCGGCATACTCCCTTGTTCCCTCAGCAATGAGCTCCGTGGCGGTCTTCTGGGCGATGGCAAGTTTGGACGTCGCGATCGACTCAGCATTCGCGATGATCTTATTTGCCTCGGCCTCAGCTTCAGCGATTAGCTGCGTGTTCTCGGCTTCAGCCTGCGCAAGTGTCTTGACGCGAATGGCAGCTGCCTGAGCCATGATTTGGGCACTCTCCTTTGCTGCCTCGGCTGTCCTGACCTGAACCGCAGATGCCGTGGCCGCCAAAGTCTCCTGAATCATCTTTTCAGCCTCGAGGTTAGCTTTGCGAGCCTGTGTACGGGCAAAGACGAGGGACGAGTCCGAGATCTGCTTGGCGAGCTTCATGTCATCGATCTTGAGGTTTTCAATACGGATATTGAGCAGCTCTATACCCCTAGTTGTCTTATACTCCTTGTACAACTTGGAGAGGAAGTGATCATGGACGTAGGTGTAGAAGGAGGGGGCGCGAGCATCATGGTCGTCATGATCCTCCTGGAATGATGGCTTAGATGACTGGGCAATGTCGGCAAGAGTACTGGACCGAATGATTCCAGCAAGCGTGGCGTTAGCGGTCTCCTTGATCTGTTGGGGGATGTCGGCGATTGACGACAGAGCTAGATGGGGGTCACAGATCGAGAAGAAGACGTCAGCCTTGACGCGGAGTGGGACGTAATCGGCGGACTCGTGCACAGTTTCGGGAAGATGAAGAACTTGTTGCTGAGTCGAGAGATGATGATCAAAGCGGTCAGGGGGCGTGATAAGATGCAGCCCGGGTTGCAGGATTGTAAGCTCGCCAGACTTGTAGGCGACGCCAACCTGGCCGGTCTCGACTCGAACCAGCTCCAGGGCGCCGATCTGGTTCTTGGGTTCTACGAGTGGTATAATCTTCTGGAAGTAGAATGTCTCGCTGTCGATGCAGTGAAGGCCCTCGGACAGGATGACAGGCTGGGCTACGTCCGTGCGGGTTGCATAGCCGAGGCAGCCTCGCGGCACCTGAATGATGTTGATCGTGCCGTGGGAGATGCGAGGGTTGATCAGGGGGAGGACCACCTTGTCGTAGCGAAGCCGGGAGTCGCGGATACAGTGCCGTCCCTCGCCAAGCAGGATGGGCTTATTGCCTAGCCAAGCAAGCCCGACGTGGCCGCGGGGTATCTGGATTACATGGAGGTCCCGGCAGAAGATGTAAGGCTCGTTCTTGGCAAAGGACTCCGCGAAATCCTGACGGGGGCTGAGCAGACAGTGGGTGCCTTCCCTGAGCATGAATGCTCTGCCAGAATGCGTGTAGAAGACGAACTTGTCTGGAGTGACGACCTTGATTCGAGATATGATCTTCAGGAAGACAGCTGGAAGGAGCGATATATCGGAGACATCACCAAAAGCCTTAGTGGCACCCTCGTTCGCTAGTTTCATGAGCACCTCTTCGCTATTTGCGTTGGCTTGAGTGATGAGCGCGGTCAAAGCGTCAAGTGTGTCGGGCTCCCGGAGCATGCTTGAGAATAGAGACCTCAGAACGAGTTGATGGGCTGAATCGGTGGAATAAGGGGGACCATGCTCGCCTCTAGCAGGTTGATACGAGGAATCGGCCATCCCGGTGACACCGCCGCCGCTTCTGGCTTGATGGCGCGGATCCGAAGACGGGGATGCTGAAAGACCGATAAGATCATCATCGCCGCCCGGTATTTGCGTGTATGTCTGCATATCTGTGTTTTGTTCTGTTGTCCAGAAAGGGAGATTTTGAGCCACGTCCAAGGGTGCCAAACTAAAGACTGCAAGAACCAATGACTTCCGACGTCGCTCCAGTGGCTCAACCCGAAGCGATGCTCTCGGCCACTTGCCAAAGAAAATGATTGGCTGCGTCGTTTTCTGGACATACAGAGGATGAGACCCTTACTGGAGGTTGTTGACCCGTTAATTATGGCGCCTGGCCTTCCGGGCTTTACTCGTATATGCCCGGGCCCTCAGATTAAGCTCCAGATCGACTCTCTGGATCCGGCGCGAAATCCCAAACCTTCGAACAATACAATGCCAAAAAAGACAACAACTGCCTATCAGTCCGTTGATAGCGACACAGGTATGACAAAACAAGCACAGAACAGCATCAACCCAAACGACGTCCGCGTTGAAATGGACGATTCCCAACCAGCGGCTCAGTTCGAACCAATTCATGCTGAATTGCAGTCCATTTTCCTGGGAATGCTCAGACATCCCGACAACGAAAGTGCGCTGATGAACATCATCATTCCAGCGAATGCTAACCGAGATGCCGACGTCATCGCGCTGACACAGGACTCAAGCATGAGTCCGAGCGAGATCCCACTGATCCCATTCAGCTTCCTCCTCCCCACGAAGGTGTTCAAGCGCCTGAAAGTGGTGAAACCGCAGGAGTTTGTCATAGTCTCTCATTCCGGCCGCCCCTCGATCAAGGGAGAAGGAACATACTTCCTCTGGTCACCTCGCCAGGACTTCGAAGCCACTGTACCCAGAACTACACAGCACATCGAGTTCCGTGGGCTGCACATCTACCAGGTGCCGCGTGGCCACGTGGGCCTTGTGTGGAAGGAGAACCGCCCAATGCTGCTCGGGGAGGGCAGACATGTGATCAAGGACCCTAACATGAAGTTTGAGGCGGAGACCAAGAGCCTCGCATCCGACTGCTTCAAGCATGGCACGATCAACATTGTGCGTATCCCGCGTGGTATGCTTGGCCACGCTAGACTGTGCGACAGCAGCAAGCCCCTGATCCTGGCAGCGGGCCTCCACGTCATTGACGACTCGCGGTTTCAGTTCATCAAAACGATTGAGCTCAATGCCCAAATCAACAAGATCGGCGCCCTTGAACTTGTCAGGATTGAGACCGGCCAGGTTGGCGTCGCCTACAAGTCGGGAAAGCTCACAATCCTGCAACCCGGGCTGCATCTTATCACGCCCCCTGACCGCTTTGATCATCATCTCTCGACTCAGCAACAAGTTCTTCATCTTCCCGAAACTGTGCACGAGTCCGCCGATTACGTCCCACTCCGCGTCAAGGCTGACGTCTTCTACATCATCAAGGACCCTTATCTCGCCCTCTCCACCATCACCGACATCGAGAACACCATCAAGGAGACTGCTAACGCCACGCTTGCTGGAATCATTCGGTCCAGTACTCTTGCCGACATTGCCCAGTCATCGCGACCTTCATTCCATGAGGAACATGAGGGGCACGACGCATCTGCGCCAATGGCCCCCCCTGGTGCCGATCATGAGGGCGGTGAATCCTTCTACAACTTTGTCCACGACTCTTTCATCACACAACTCTACTCCGAGTGCAAGAAGCGCTGGGGCATTGTCCTGCAGAACATCCGGGTTGAGCAGCTCAAGATCGATGATGATGAGCTGGCCAAGCAGATCAGCAACCAGTCCCTCCTCTATGCACAGACTCAGGCCAGGCTGAAGAACCTCGAGGCGGACAGACATATTCAGCTCAAGGACGCCGACAGGAACGCCAACGTTTCTATCCTTAACGCCAGCGGTAAGCGCGACGCCGCAGCCCTTGACGCTGCCGGTGAAGCTGCCGCGATGGTCCAGGCCGCACGGGCCAAGGCCGAGTCTCTCGTCATTGACGCCGAGGCCAAGGCTCGCGCCACGACGATCAAGGCCGAGGCACAGGCCGAGGCCACCGTCGCCCGGGCGCGGGCCGAGAAGGACCAGCTGATCCAGAAGGGCATAGGCGAGAAGCGGTTTGCTGAAGAGGTTGAGAAGAGCCAGTTCAGCATGGACTACCAGTTGTTGAAGATTAAGAACCAGGCCTACCAGAACACCACCAAGGTCGTCGTCAGCGAGAAGCTTCCTCCATTTATGCAGGAGTAATTGTAAAGAGATAAAGAAAGACAGGAAGCAAGATGAACAGTGGTTTCCGACTGATGAGCTGCTTGCTGTCTTCCGGCTCATATCAGTTGGCCTCTCTTCACAATCTGCCTTGGCGCCTGCGGAAGGTTGAGTGAGATCCTTGATATCCGTCGGGTTCACATCACAGAGGAGGACACCATCACCCCCTGCGACAAGGACGCCATTCGTGTCCTTTGAGCGACCTCTTGCAGTTTCGGCCATTTTCGCACCTGGCAGGTTTGCTTCATCGAGCAAGAAGGTCTATGATGAGATATTGCCGCCCCAGACTTAGAGTAATGTGCTGATTCGGTTTTAACTGAGGCCTATATTCGATAACAACATCAATTCCTGCCGTTTGGGACCTTTCCGGCGCTCCTCCCAGTGTGCTCATTCTTGTTGAAGAAACGAGCGATTTCAACACTCGTGTTGCCATCAGCCCATTGTATAGGTTCTGTAAACGCTCACATTGCGCAATACCACATTCTGCATTCCCAGCGCGTCGAGGAAGATTGCAATAAAGTTTCAATACAGCATCAGGATAGGCACAGATTGTTTACTAGAGCGGTTGGTAGCCATCTCCGAGTGCAGAACAGGTGGTCTTCCAGTCAAGCGGCAGATGATCCAACTCAGTTAACACGAGGTCACCCAGGTATGGCTCCGCCTCCGACAGCAAATCCCGGCTCTCAAATGTGTGAGGCATGACAACCCCCTTGTTCGGGGCCTGCATGGCACGCTTCATGTGGCAGACAGCCGAGATGGCGACTTGCATCACGGTCCCGTTCATCTTACAGCCTAGCTCCCTTGTCTGCTCGCTCGAAATCAACGAGCCGCAGAACATGGGGTTGACCCCATCGAGGCCGCTCATGACGAGCCCGCCCATCGCCTCCCGGCCGGCAAGCGTTCCGTGCTCTCTCTCGCTGATTAGGCAGGCCGGCATCTCTGCGGCATCGGGGCGAAGCGCGGCGGTCCGGGTCAGCTCTGTGGGGCGGTAAACGAATGCGACAGTCGGGCCTTGAGTCAATCCGGCCTCAGTCCGCAGCTTTCCAGTCGAATCTCTGCGGCGGAGAATCTCAGCAATCTCAAGTGTCTCTGGGTGCCTCACAACACGGCCTACGAACGTGTGCGTTTTGCCATCAAGAGGAACCTCGCTCAGCGCGAAAGTGGGGTATGGCACGGTCGAGAACTTGGTGCCGTTAGCACGGATGATCTTCTCTCCCTCCTCCTCGAATGACTCGCGGTCATGGTGCCCTACGGCGACCTCCCCAGCCGCGAACCACTCGTCGCGGAGAGACTCTACCGACCACGTGTTCGGGAATGCCGTGGGGGGGATGGCGTCCTTGTCGCAGGGGGTGATGGTGTCCTCCTCTGTGATGTGAACCCGACGGATATCAAGGATCTCACTCAACCTTCCGATGACCATCTCGCGGTCGTCACACAGAAGCAATCTGGAGACCTCATCACGCGTCTCGAGAGAGCATGCTTCGGACTTGGCATATCTAGATGCCATCTCAAACAACGCCACGATAACGAAGTGGGTAACGAGACCAGGGTTGGCACCGCAGTCGACTGCCGCTGTGGGCATGGGGGCACCCACCTCGGCCATGTGGTCGAGAAGAACGTCGTACAGCATGACCTGGGTGGGGTATGGTCTATGCTCCCACTCCTCCATGGAGGAATTGACCTGTGTGAGTGAATCAATGAAGACTAACGTAGACCGAGCCGAGTGACTGGACAGTTCGAAGAGTATCCAGGGAGTCCACACAGAACATGAAGTCAAATGTGGCGTGGCCAGCCCTGATGTACTGGGAAAGGACGGGAGCCATGTTCTCCTCCGTCAGGGTGTGCTGGACGAAGCACAGTGTTGGTCTGTTCATCCTGCCCACATCGGGCGCATCTGCTGACTCAATCAGTTGCATATTGGCGTGGTCTGCGGCCTTCTGAGCGTCCTCGTGGCTTATGGCGATCTTATCAAGCACCGTCACGTGTACAGGTGAAAGAAGCTGGCCAGCAAGCTGCAAGGCAGTTCTAGCGACAGAGCCGAACCCAAGAAAGGTGATGTGCCCAGTGAATTGCCAAGTTTGCATTCCAAATGCGCTTGAACCGAGATTGTGAGCTCTGTTCCCGTGCAGTTTTCGGTTCGATGCTCCTGTGAAGCGTCACTCAGTAGTAGTAGCTTATGAACAGCACAATGTGCCATTCGTTCCATCAATCCCGGCTGGGGTCTCTCCGACGGACTGGTCGACCGGTTCTCAGGGTAAAGGATGTTTTTCAAGTGGTACACAGCGGTCTGGGTGACTCAACGCGTGACCACCTTCTGTACTGGTCGCATTCGGTTCGAGATCACATTTGAGGCAACTGCTGTTCACTTACAATCGTCTCGAGACTCGATTGGCGGTGTGTATTTCTTCCGCAACGCCTCTGGCCAGTGGCTCGGCGTGCAAGGCGTGGAAGATGGGGTGGTCGTGATGGAGTAAATCATCCCGTGTCCCGCGATGGTGACGATGGCGCATTTCGAGAAGACGAGGCAATTCTTCAATCATGCGAAATGCAATGCCATCATCCCCGTTGGCGTCGACCCGACTCCGCAATGACTCCACCGACTCAGTCGACTCTGATCGCCAACGCCACTGACTTATAAACTGCCCATCCTCGCGCTGAGACCCAGTCCCGCTGTCGGCCGGGGCGACTGAGCCAATGGTTGACGAGTGTCGGGTTTGAGTAAATCTAACAGATGGGCGACCCGGTCGACCATTGGGAGCCACAGCCACAAGGAAAACACCGCGGCGGGCCGACCAAGCTTGGACACAGAAGTTGCTCAATGTCGGCGCGGCACTCAACTGTGGTCCAGAGTCGACATCAACAATGCTCACTATGGTAACCAAGACCTCACTTACTTGCAACTGGGGCTCTACGGAGAGACACTCAACAACCCATGCCAACAAGTCCCCACCAACTCACGGCACAAGGACAATTTCATGGCGTCCTGCACTCTCGGGACATTTTTCCATGCCAGGAATACCAATGGTCTGGGGACACACATTACATCATCAGCCAGCTTTGCAACATCATGTGCGTATGCAGGTGATTGTGCCCCTCATCCAGCTTGTGTGATCATTGACATGAACTTTACAACATCTTCTTCCTCTCGATGGCCAACTGCCGACACGCCCAAACGCCGCCGACCAGGACAATCTGGAACACGACGAACACGACGAACACGTTCGTGGTGCTCTTGGTGCTGATCCGCTCGATGGTCTCGGATGCAGCGATACTATTCTGATAGTTGGCCTCGCTGTGCTTATGAGCGCTATCCATGGTTCGGCGCAGCTGGTCGACATCACTCATGAGACTGTCGACTGACCGGGACACTTGTGAGTTCTGACCCCCGATCGATCGGCTGAGTCGATCCAACTCGGACCGAATGACATCCAGAACGATGTCAGTGCGCTGCTTCTCCATCGAATCCATCATCTTATGCATCTTATCGTCCACGCTATCGACTGCAACAGCAACGACCGATATGATCTCTCTCAGCTCAGACCTCATCTCGTGCAGCTCGTCGTGCAGCACCGCGATCTGGGACGAAAGCTGCTCGTGGGCGGCGACACCCGTGGCGAGAGGCTCAGTGAACTCCTCGTGTTCGTCATGGGTCCGGACTTCATTGCCAGAGATCAAGTTCTGACGGATCTTAGACGTGACTTCGTGCAGATAATCCTCGTTCTTCTGCCACTCGTCGTCAGTGATGAAGAGTGGCTCGTGGACCTCGGACTTGGCAAAGGTCGTCTCGTCCACAACCGTGGGATCCAGGTCGATTGTCTCAAATGCCACCACCTCGTGCTGGTCATAGAGGCCTCCGGTCATGCCAGACACGCCGAAATAATACTTCTTCGGGAGCATTATATTGTCGACGCTAATACAGGGCTGGAACTCGCCGATGCCAAGAATGTCGTAGTCGACGGTCAGACGGTTGTCTGTATATCTGATACGTGCAGCCACAGGCCCGGGAGTATTCCGGAAGTTGGCCCTGCAACCATCGATCTGATTGGTCATTCCGTCGTTGTTATGATCGAACATCTGGGTGCCATCGTTGACCATAGCGAGGATGTAGGGGTTGTCGTTCTTCTTGTTGTTGTCATACGTGTCGAACATGATGCCAAGGCCCATGAAGTAATCCTTGCTGCCGTACACCGGGCCAGGAACCATACGGTCCTTGGTGTACCAGAAAGCCATGCCATCGGCACCCTCGGGGAGGTGGCCGTGGATCCTGAAGCGGAGTGTAACCTCCCAAGAGGACATGGTAACCGGCGTCCGACACCAAATGAACCCTGATCTCGACATGGCCTCGGGGGTGAGCATAACGTTGTTCTCCTGAATGACGGCGTTGCCGCCAAAGTCCCAATTGGGAATACCAAGGATCGCACGCGAGCTAACTGAACGGAAGGGGGCCGAGAAGGAGTACTTTGAATCAATGACGTCTTCGTCGAAGCAGTAAGCTGTGCCGAGGAGGACAATGGCCATACACGCTACCAAATACCACCTATGTACAGCAATTCGCGGTTGATATGCGCTGGGCATGCTCCAAACAGCCGATAATCACTGAGGTGTTATAGTGGGCCTCCATTTATGGCATACATATGAGCATGTATCAATTTATCGCGATCCGCTTACAGCAACTCTAACAGCTGGGCTTGGCGGACACTATCATGGGGCGGCGTCATATGGCCAACACGCGGGCTTTGCCGTTAACAGAAAGGACACTAGTGTCGCATTTTATGTCGACTTCGACAGCATTATGCCGCCATCAGAAACATTCCTCCTCCTCTTCGATACAAAGAGCGCCGCTACGGCAAGGCTGACAAGGGCCAAGGCACCAAGAGCGATGGCCACGACATGGCCGTTTGAGCCAGCAGCGTCTGATTCCACTGGGGGTTTTCGTTCGATTTCCTGGGGGGTCCACTCAATATCCGTCGACGGGTCACACAGACAAAAGTCACGGCGAACCCCCGCATATGCGGCGCAGGAGTCGAATCGACTATATTTGGTTGACTGGGATACTGCGGTCAGAGTGAAACCCGACTCGTCGAAGTCAAGTGATGCAGAGAGCATCGAGTCCCTCTGGACTGCGACGTTCATCGAGACCGAGACCCCTTCCTCGCTTGATACCTCGACAACGTCCACGAGATGATCAAGCTCGATCTCTTCACAACGGGTACTCTGATTCGCGAACGTGTTGGCGTATGCAATGACCGCCTGTGCGGCCGGCCCGTACGTGCTCCAGGCCTCATCCCCGGACAGCTGCCTCACCGTGACCTCAGAGGCCCCGTGGTCCTTGAACGAGCACTGTTGTTTCCCCGTGGCCAAGTCAGCGCACGTCCGGTTGGCTGGTACGGGTTCTAGGATGCTTTGGCCATATGGTTGGGGCGGGAAGATCTTCTCGACATCCGAATAGGGCACGGGGAAGTGGAGGAGGTGCCGTAGGGTCGCATGCACGTCCCAGCTCGACATCATGCGGTGTTGGTTGGTCATGAGGGCAGTCGATGCAACCGGGTGCTTGCCCAGCCACCACTGGGGCACGAATAACTGGAACCAGGGTAGTTCGTGAGATATCTTTCCAAAGCTGGCGTCCTCGTACAACTTCCCGAAGTGCATCCCGTGATCTGAAATCAGCACAAGGAGGGTGTCATTCCGATCCATCGCCCAGTCGATCAGGCCAGTGTAGGCGGGCTCGAAGCCCCCCATGAGGTCGGGCCTCACATCCGAGTGCGAGGACTGGATATCAACAAAGAACGCGATCTTCTCGTCATCAGGCGCCGAGTCCACGACCTTTCGGACATAGTCGAACTCGAACTCTGCTACCTGCTTCCCAGAGAGACACTGAAGTGTCATCTCGTGTCCGTTGGTCTCCTGCCGCTTCCACATCGGCTCGTAGTAGGCGTTATCACAGGCGATGCCCGGGGCGGTGTAGTTGAAGATCATCAGGTCGCTTCCAACGCCATATGCATGTCCGAGGACGTTCATACAGATGTCGGAGGTGAAGCCTACACCCACGCCGCTCTTGACATACTCATCCCAGATCCAGGAAACAGATTTGACGGCATCACGATCAAGGTATCTCTTGACTTGATGAGACCACTTCAGCTTCTTATAAATCTCCTCGGTCGGCATGAAACCACTATACATCGGGAGCTGATTCGGGATGCTATTCGGTCCCCCAGTAACGTGATAGTGTCGGAAAATGAATCCAAACCAACTCCTATTGGGGTTTTCATTGTTGGTAGTGACCTTGGCGGCGAGGTTCGGCATGGAGTACAGCGCGCGGTCGGCTGCCACGGCATCAGACATCACATATACTATGTTCTTGAATCCGGCGAGTGTCGGCGCCGTCTGACGTACTGGACGTCGGTCCTGGGTGGCCTCGTACTCGGTGCGGTTGAAATCCTGGTATAGCCAGTGGTCAAACATGCCTTCATTCGTCCACTGCTTCTTGGCACCTTCCCTGTCAGTTGCCGGCAAGGCATCTCCCAAGTGACAGTAACAACGCACCTCAGCCCAATAGTGGCCAGGGTGGTTCTCGGGGTCGTACTGGGTCAGCTGGACGGGGCCTGACAGCGTCTGCCAGGCAGGCTCATAGGGGTAGTGTGGCTTGTCGACGTACAAGTGCTTACAGGACCTGTGGCACTTGTTGTTGGACAGGGGCGTGAGCACATGGTCCGAAACATCCGCAATGGGCTTAAAGAGGCACACAGCGTTCGCTTTGTTGTACACTTTCACACTATCGAGGTACTGCTGCCACACTCGGGTGTATTTCTCAGGAAGGTTGTATGAGTGGCGGCTCATGACGGCATAGAGCGTCGGATCATATAGATAGTCGTCAAATGAGCATAGAACGAGAGAAACTAGACATGATATCAATATTACAGTTGCTGGAGCCCTCATCTTGTCGTTTGGCGCTCACCTGCAAATCCGCAGGAGTGGCGTATTGGCCTGGGTCGGTACAGTCAAGAACCGCGCACATATACACACACTGGCCGTCATATAGGTCAAGTATGGCGATTAATGCTGGTGAATGAATCGTGTTGTTTGAATGGTTGGCTGGCTGAGTTTGATTGCCCGTTGGAGGTCCGATAAAGCGATGCAAGCCACCCTATGTGTGTTTATACCCTACTACGACGTTACTCCGTGCATTTGAGACCTCCATTTCATTTATATATCACGTAATTCGAAGCAAGCGACGACGACGTCATGCAACCGTCTCGAGAATCGAGAACAGGCATGCTTGCGTTGAAGACGCAGCTTGATAATACGAAGAAGGGTCAAAGTCCGCTCAATCTGACCGATATTGCCAAGAGCGCGCTTCATTTGTACCGAACCATCTACGATAACGAGTCTGTGATTGAGTTCCACGAAAAGCTGCTCCTCCCGCTACTTATAGAAGCCAACGAGTCGTTCAGACGCTCTAGGAACTCGATTTTAGAGGACGATGATGAGCATCGATTCCGACACGCCGTGGCCGACATTGTCTCCTCGGTTCACGTGGAGGTCTTCTTCAACTCCAACAACAAGCAGGACATTGCTGAGAAGTGTCTCGTCCAGGCCCTCGACCTTGCCCACGGAGATTCCGCGGACATTGCCGAGCCGCTCTCTCTCTTCCTTTTCGTCATCGTTAGGTCCGTCCCCATCCCATCTATGATCCTCCGACTCTTCAAGCAGATTACCGAGATCCTTCCCAAGCTGTTCGAGTCATGCGAGCGACTAATCCGCTCATGGGACCAGGCTGCTCCCTCCCGGTACCAACCCGCCGCCACGGGGCTCAAGCCGGGCAATGAGTCCTTCATGGTGCTGAAGAACTTCACCAACATGTTCCAGCATCTCCACCACCAGACCCAGGACGTCCTCAGGTCATCGATGGGTCGGGCCGTTTACTCGAGCCAGCCTGACGAAAGCACGCGCCAGCTCCTGAAGCAGGCGGTGGATATGTTCCAGAACGTTCAGATGAATTTCCTGGGCACGCTGATCCCCATAACCGTTACCCCCGCCACCGTTGACGCCACCACGGTGTTTCATCTCTCGCAGTTCAAGCTGACATGCACGCTCCTGGCATTCCGACAGTACTTCCTCGACAGCAACCAGCGTCGTATCATGAGCGACAAGGATATCAAGGACCGCATGCAGATGATCGTCACGTCATACATCAACATCCTCTCGGTGAACGCCGCATTCCCCCACCTAGCTACCATCCGAAGGGAAGTCATGACTTATTGCCAGTACATCCTACCCCCGCCCCGCTCCCTTGGTCGGCCATCTGACAGGGCTGACTCGATCGCCCTGGTCGCGATGAGGAAGAGCCTGGGCACTCTCAAGCTCGAGGGCGTGGTTGGTGACATGTCTGTGCTCCTCAATGAGGTGCATGGGGTCACTACCCTGACCAACTTTGAGACACTCATCGTCAAACTTGTCCTTGGCCCCCTCCAGCCAGATGACCCTGAGTGGCAGGAGACCACGCGCTCTCTTGTCGACCTCTGGCTAGGTAGACGCGTCCATGAGATCGGGCTGGCCCCGACAAGCATTATCCAGTCAGCCCAGAGGTTCAGGGACGTGGTCGAGAGGATTGCTAAGGACTTCAACAGCACCGTTATCACCGCGGGAGCTGCACCCAACCACCAGAACGCGACGGACAGGCGCAAGGCCATCAGTGCTAGGGCAAGTTTCGTCCGGTCCGTCGGCAGGGCATACCTGGCCATTGCTGAGCAGTTTATGTCGACTCTGCTCGTCCCACCTGCCACCCTCTACGCTAAGGACGCGAAGGAGGCCCAGGAGGGATTTTCATGCGTCTCCGCCGTGCAGGATAAGGTCTCGCGCATCTTTACCGACCGCCACATCTTCTCCCGCCACCACACAACAAGCCCGTATAGCCAGACCAAGCCCGACGACGACGAAGAGGTCAAGGCCCTCAAGACGCTCACCGGCCTGTTCAACTGCGGCCGTGGCTACGACAGGTTCAAGCCCGAACATGCTTCGTCCCAGCTTGCCCCCACAGCGATCGCCACGCTGGTATACTGGGTCATGGATGTGGTGTACTACACCGTTTACTCTCTGGCCGAGTACATGGTCGTATGTTCCAAGTTCGAACGGGGCGACGAAGACAGCGCAGTTGCTAGGGCAGCGAAGGAGATCATCGAAGCGGGTTTGGTCATGAACTTTAACGGTGGGAAGATCTCGGAGAACCTCGACGGCAAGCTGGCTGCTTACCAGACCGTCTCGACGTACGCCAACACGATGAGCCATCTCTGGACCATCCTCCAGCCTGAGATCGATGAGACCATGGACCGGGCGTTGGCCCTCCTCCTCGACATCGCCAGCACACCCATGCTGATCGACCAGCCAAGAGGCACTGCTCTGACGCGGTTCCAGCGATTCGACCCGCCCCGCCGCATCATCCAGTTCCTCTCGCTCCTCAACCCGGACATGCTGCACGCTAAGCTATCGCGGGCGATGCCTCACATCATAGAGGTAATCGAGGGCGTTGCACCAGAGTACAGCCAGTCCTTCATCCTCTACCAGACACCCGTGGCGGCCTTCATCAACTGGGTCATCGACGGCTGGGCCGAGGCAGGACACATTGTCTTCGATGCTGTCCACTCACTTGCCCTCGAGCTCGACAGCGGGGTAGATGTCAGCCTCAACAAGGTTCGTGCCGTCCTGACTGTCGCGACCCTGTTTATCGACACGCTCTTCAGAGATCATGACCCGGACGGTGGGCTCGAGATCAGCATCGCCGTGACGGCCTCCAGACTGTCTGAGTTCGTATGGGATGTTGCCGTCATCGTCGGCGCCATCCCTGATCCAAAGAGGGCTGTGATCCTCCTGTCCCGCGTCATCAAGCTTGCTCGTGATAACTCGACTCGACAGCTTGAGTCGTCCGCGACCATGATCACCGCTGTCAGTCGGGCCCTCCCCTTGTTGTTCACACACCTCGCCCCCCTGCTAGACGCCCACCGTGACAACCTCAACCTGGCGCTCATGGTGCTTGACATCCTTGCCGCGCCGCCCGTTCATCCCACGGCGATGCTCGAATATCTCGATCTCATTGTCCCAAGGATGGTCCAACTTGCCACAGTCGGCACTGCTGCAGATATCGCCACTGTTGCCAGCCAGCTCAACAGCGTTATCCGCCTCACCAGCGAGGATGCCTGTCTTGCCAAGCTCGGCCCTCACGTCGAGGATCTCGTCCAGGCTCTGACCCAGGTCCTCAAGACCAAGAGCCCCAAGCCGTTTGCCCAGCAGACCCTGACCAGCTCATCCACGGACAGGTCGCCCGGGGCACAGGTCGACATCCTGGACGGCAACGTCGTGAGGGACACCCTCTTTGTCCTCGGTAATCTCGGGTCGAAGGCCAAGGCCAGTTTCCTGGCACCCCTTGCTCCCTCGGCCACGAACCCCAAGCCACCCATGCCATTTGAGATCACCATTAACGTGCTGGCGGTTGTGCTAAGGGAGCAGCGGCCTGATGCCACACACGCCCTCACCCTCGACATCGCCCCACTCATGGAGAACCTCTGGCGTGACATGGAAGCGGGTGAGACCGACTTGACCAGCGAGGACAGCCAGAAGACTGCCCTATCGTCTGTCAGGCTCGTATTCGCTGCTGTGGCGGGTATACCGTCCAGCGACATGCAGATCAGAGGGGAGAGGTACACGCTGCCTGACTTCAACCCCTCCACAGCCGCATTCAGGGGAGTCATCGGTCGTACTGTCGGTGAAATGAACGAGGCTGCTGTCAAAATGATCACTACTGCATTCAGGATCCTGTTCGAACTTCCCGAGGCCGTATCTGGCCCGACTCTGTCAGAGATTGAGTCGTATCTGACTGCAGTCATGGCCCAGCCCGGCGCCTTCGACTCCATCTGCACCGAAGAAGTGTGTCACGTTGCCCCACTATGCTCTGTCCGGGCCCTTCTCGAGCTGGTGACTGACCCCCTGCTCCCAACCATCCCGGAGCCCAACGCTACCGGCCGTACCGCTGTCAGTAGGGCTGTTGCTGCCCTGAAGGCTGTGTTTGAGGGTCTCAACTCAGATCCTGAGGAGCAGGGTCGGGTGGGTCAGCTCATGGTCGACCGGCTGTCGGATGCCATGGCCACCCCTTCGTACGCGGTACACGACCGCTGCAGGGACCTGATGACCCATCTCCTCGCCAAGGACACGTGCCTTGTGTATGCAGGCCGCACTGCTGACACGGCCCTCAAGGCCCTCGCACACTCGGCCAACGCGCATTGCGACGCTCTGATCCACAAGCCTCTTGCCGACATTGGCCGCCTAGCCCGCGGCATCACTGGCGTTAGGCGGGCAGACACTCAGGCTGACGGTACCGACATCGTTCGGACCATCCTTGACCTGGTTTTCACGAGCCGACACCATCAGGCCGCCACACTCTTCGCTGAGCTCCTCGACGAGGCCCCCAATGGCCCGTCGGACTCCACGGTGGCGACGATCATCGGGCACGTCGAGACCCGACTCACAGGAGATTCGCCCGAGGGGAGCATCGCCGTGCCGATGACGAACGACTCCGTCCTCCCCGTGTGTTTCGGCCTGGCTGCCATCATCAACGTCCTGGGCAAGTACGGCAAGCTCAAGCTCAGCGACCTTCGTTCCTCTGTTCGCAGAATAGGCACCTTCGCCACGTCCCTCGCCAGGATGGTCGCCAACGCTGACCATAGGGCCGTAATCGCCCGACCCCGCACTATGTCTCTGCCCGTGACGGCTGAGGGGACGACGGCCGACTCCAATGCGCTGTGCTCGATGTGCAGGTTCATCCTCTCCGTGATCATTCATCTTCCAGACCACCCGGACCTCATCGATAACATCTTCCTAATGTTCCAAGCACTGTTGGGAGCAGCGCTCAAGACAGAGCTCAAGTTCGGCGACGTAGTCATCGAACGCCTGCCCGAAGCGCTGCAAGCCCTCCAGGCTATGGACCTGCAGCAGCTGACTGGAATCATCGCAGAGGAGCTGAAGCCAGAGACCCTCTCTAGCGCCGTCTCCATCGATATCCCGGTCACAAACCGGCCGCTTCAGAGGCCACAGACACAACAGATGTCAAGCGCCATCGACCCCTGCCGGGCCCACATCCCGATCCTGCGGCTGATTCGAACGGTGAAGACACTTGCTGCCGTTGGTATGAACCTCGCTGTCCCGCTGGACTTCGCCGGTCTGATCCAACGCGAGCTGGAGAAGCTTGGCCACGAGGAGTACCACCATCCTCTGCTGTCGGTCCTGTATAAGCCAAGCACAGACGCTGCAATCGACGGGAACGCCTACAGGTTCATCCAGGAGCACATCTCGGGACTCATCGAGCTCGGTCTGGTCGTGTCGGCCGCTACGGAGCCCACCGCCGTTGACAGTGCCGGCCAGACCCCTAAGGATGTGTACAAGAGCATCTTGACACTGGCTCGGACGATCGGCTTCAACCTGCAGCGCCAGACCTGCATGAAGCCCCCTGCCATTCCCCGCCACAACATCACCGCTCCTGTGTTGATTCCGGCCGAGAACGTCCGCAGGGACACGTACGACACACCACGGACCGACCCCTCTCTGGCGCCGTTCACTGCGGCGTTGGGCAGGGCTGCTGGGTTCAACCCGACTGCCCTGTTTGTCGCGCTGTGCCGGTATGAGAGCAATAACTCCAACGCCGTCAAGGGATCCCGCTCGGTGATGCAGGAGACATGCGCTCTCGGCGATGAGCAGCGCAGCATTGTCGACAAGGCGTCTGACCGCCGTGCCAAGGAAGAGGCCCTCGTTCGTTGGACCCAGGCCCGTACCGCCATCCGCGTGTGGGGACAGATCGTGTTCGATATCATGCACTCGCCCGACGGAGAGACTGTCATCCAGGCCATCACCGACGAGGACGTCAGGGGACTCTACCTCTACTTCAGGGCGGAGGAGCGTGACACGTATTTCCAGGTGTTTGTCAGTATCCTGGCAAGGGTGACGGCGGCGGTCCCGACGAAGCTCATCACGTCGCCATTTATTGTCCGACTCGTCGACGACTTCAGGAAGCATCTATCCATGACCTCCAACCTCCACAACACGCCCCGGGCCATCCAGCATGGCCAGTGGGTGTTCGATAGCCGCAGCAGACCGCTAGCACTGGCCGTGTTGAGAGGCTTCACGATCCTCGCGTGTGACGGCACTCTCTTGGAACTAGACGCCAAGCATGCTGCCGAGCCCCCCATCGAGGGTGTTATGACAGCGAAGGAACTCCGCGCCATCTTCTGCAAGACCCTTCCGTTTGCCCTGTCGTATTGCATCCACGAGGCTTTTATCGTCCGCGATGTGGTGGCGGACCTCTGCCGCAATGCCCCCACTGCTGAGCTTGTAGCGATCCAGCACGTTATGGCTGGAGAGCTCAACGCCCTGCACACTTTCTGTCCCGTCCAAGCAAAGGACGGCGCCAGGCAGTCCCCCAGCCCCTTCAGTCCGGTCACCCCGAGCGTCCTGCGCCACGTGATGCAGCCGATTACCGCCGAAATCCTCAACAGGGCAAGACACACAAACGATTACGAGGCTATCATGCCAGCGCTGAAGACGGTCATCCTTTTATGCGGCATCACTAACCCCCCGAGACCTCAGGTCGGTGTCGAGCTGTTGAACGACCCAGCTGCCCCTGAGGGCCTCCGACAAGAGCAGCTTGCCCTCCTCATCATCATCGTTCAGAACATCGGCATGCACTTGCCTGACGCGTTCACTGAGGAGCAACGCCGCACCCTCATCGCCATGCTCACCACGCCCGGCGTCATCGGGGGCCCAGTGATGTCTGCCAACATCGACCATATGACATACCTGCTCGAAGCCCAACTCTTGTGCCATCCTAGGGCTCATGACTTCATAAGGGGCATCATCCCTGATACGGACTACGGCAAGGTCATCAAGGAGCTGCTCGACAACGTGTTCAAGAATCGAACCCTCGAGAAGACCGCAGGCCCAGTTCTGGAGTCCGCGGCGTCTATTCTTATCAGCACCATGACAAGATATGACGAACTCCGGATGCACGTCGGTCAGAGGCTGCACCACGCCATGAGTTTCCAGCCGAACTCGAATCTCTGGATGAACAACCACATCCCCCTCATTTTCGCTCTCCAGCTCATGAGGAAGCACGCCTATGAGCTGTACAAGCTGGTTGACACGCTGGATCCGGTCATCTTCTTCACGATTGGTCGGGTGAACTCGCCCGAGATCCTAATGCCCCTCGTTGAGATCGTCGACACCCGCCTCACCTGGCATGTCCGGGGCAACGGCAACGATAGCGACCGCAGCGACCGTGACAGCAACCAGGACATTATCAGCCGCTTCTCGTTCGTCCTATCCCGCGTCTGCTGCATGTTTGTGATGTATGGCGCCCGTCTCCAGTCACCCCAGTACTACCAGTCCCTAGTACCCCTCCAAACAAGGTCCGTCGCTGTCCTCAGACGGGCTGCGGAGGTATGGCCAGAGGCCCGGGTCCAGATCCCCTTCCTGCGGGATGTTTTTCTCAAATACGTCACTGATAAGGAGGAGGACACCATCAAGGCCTTCATCATGCCTGATCAGCGGGAGAAGCAGCTCGGTCACTCTGAGCCCGAGTCCTTTGCCCGGTTACTCCCAATGGTGGAGATGTTGCAGGTCTGCCTCCACAATACGGACGCCGTGAGCGCATTCTTCAGCGTCCCTTCGCCCCAGGAGATGGCACACCAGGAGATTCAGGCGTTCATGAACGACTTCGGCAAGCGTATCGATCAGTTCGTGGAGATCTTCATGCCTGCCTTCAACGCTGCCGACAAGATGGACACTGGCATGTTCAACCCTGCGATGAAGGTGGTCAAGGACAAGGGCCTTCGTCTTCCCCGGTTCGTACGCTGGACCGACATGGCGCCCGTCTACTGCACGCTGACAGAACTTGTCATTCGTCTCCTCAAGAACAAGCCGCACCGCACGGAGAACAGCGACCCCCTGCTTGAGCTGTTCGTCACGAAGACGATCGACACATGTAAGTGCTTCCTGAGCGATTTCAGGACCAAGATGGCTAAGGCCCAGTCCATATGGGTCAAGCACCAGGCCGTCCAGAAGCGTTGGCGTGAGAGCTCACCCGCGGACAGACACATGTCTGTTCAGTTCCAGGGTGTTGTCGGTTGCCAGCTGCACATCAAGATGCTGCTAGCCATTGGCCGTCATGACACTCGCATCCTCAACCAGAGCGTCGATGTCGTCCTCCTCCTCCTCCAACAGCTGTGCACGACCGACTTCAACGCCATCGCCGTCGAAACACTGTACCAGGCTAGGTCAGGCGGCTCCTCCACGCCCTCCCTCAAGGACTGCCACGACATGTACTCGGAACTCGCCACCGAGACGGACATCCTCATCGCATTATGCATCGACTACCTCACGCTCCACATCGCCCACCAGTTTAGATGCGCGCTCGAGGTCAAGGTGCGGGGGTTCAAGGGCGTCGTGCGTTCCACCCTCGGGAACCGGGACTCGGGCCTCTTCAACCAGGAGCGCCAGTCGATGATGATGCTGGTCAAGCACGGCAAGGACATCAGCAGCCGCTACGTCAAGCTGTTCAACCAGGTCATCGAGAACACTAAGGTCCTGTTCCGACAGGACTCGTCCTACATCCTGAGCAGGCCGCGGCATGCCCTCAGAGCGTGCATGCGGTTTGCAGCTGTGGGCTTCGGTGTCATTCCTGACCCCGAGTTGATCTCCCCTGACAACTACGACATGCGGAGCTCACATCCGTTCCAGGAAGCCTTCAACACGGCCCCTAGCGAGATGTTCCGCTGCTATTTCGACTCGCTCTCGTCGCTGGACACCCAGCCGCTCGTGTACAACCGCCTCTCGATCGCCAGCGCCGCGCCGTTTGAGGAGATAAGCTCTGGTATCTTCAACTTCCTCACACACATCGCGTACGCCATCAAGATACCGCCTGTCGTCCGCACTGTGGGCATTGCAGACCCGCCCTTCCGTCGCACGGCATTCCTAGTTATCCAGACAACAACGTTTCCGAACTATGATCACTCAGCGGCCACACGGGTGCTGGCAGTCTCTGGAGATTGCTACCTCGACGGCGAGGGTGCCAGGTCCGTTATCAACGACGCTCTCTTCTACTACGACGAGTATTGCAACGACCTTAACACTCGCCACACGGACTCGGGACGGAAGCGGAACACAAGGAAGAAGCGGAAGGCAGACGCGGGTGACTCTCAGGCGGTCGTGACCGTCGAGGTTGACATGACTCCGCCCGCCAACCCACACCAGGCGCTATGCCGGCTGATTGCCAACAGGTTCCAGGCCATCCTCGGCTCGCTCAACTGGACTCTTGTCTACGAGTCTCACTTCCTTTCCCACGTTGCCCGAATGTTCTTGATGTCCCTCGAGGTTTCAGAGGTCACTACGTCCGTCTGGCCCCGCACAGTGTTCCAGCTGAACATCGATGACGTTGTTGACACCATCGAGCGCCTTCTGCGGATCTCCCCGCTCAACGGCCGGGAGGTTTTCATTCAGCTCTTTGTCAACATGTATGACCACGTCCTCAAAGACCTCCCTTCAGCCCGCAACGAGCTCATCCGCATCATCTACGGCCATCTATACCAAGACACCCCCAACCCCTCTGGCCCTATGGCCGCCGCTTACTTCGTCCACGGCATGGGCTACAAGGACATCCTCGTCGCATGCCTCGATAGGGTCACCCTGCCAATCACATCGGCCGACCCCCTGGTGTACGAAGCCCTCGTCACTCGCCGTAGCCTCCACCGCATGGCGGCCCTGCCCATAGTGGAGCGAGCGCTCACTGACGGCCACCCCCAGTCGTTGGCCGTGCGGCGTGTGCTGCGAGACTGCGCTTTCTACCACATGGGCGATGATGACAACGCATTTGGTGCACTGCCGTCTGTCTACAGGCACACGAGCGATGGTAATCCGGTCCAAGGCACGTTCGCGACGACTCTGCCGACCGAGACCGCCCCCAACTCCACCAAGGAGTATCTGGGTGCCCTTGGAGAGATCAGCAAGGGCGAGGTGGCCGCTGAGATCTACAACGCGACTGTAGCTGGCAGTGAGAACATGCTCGGCTTCATGCAGCTCGTGGACATGCGCACCACCCTGCTCCGCGACCCGCCCACCCTCAGGGTCGCCGGCCCGCTCAGAACAGCGATGATCGCCGGTCTGCTCGGCCATTGGAACATCGCCCAGCCGCTGCTGCTGGATGTGTCGAAGCAGCTGTCCACGAAGAGGGAGGATGGGACGAGAGTTGCAACCATTGCTGACCCCGCGACGGAACTGTATATCCACCGCATGGCGACAGCGACGTGCAGAGAGCTTCACCAGTGGGATGTCATTGATGACGTTGCCAGCGCCCAGTTCGAGAAGCACCACACCATCGATAAGTCCAGCAAGAGCAACGAGGCGCGGAATGAGCTAATCAAACTGTATCCACAGATCCAGTTGGTCGGCTTCATATCTCCTGAGCTCATCGTCGAGTCCTTCATCAAGCGCCAGGCCCTCGTCGGCGACCTCACCGCCATCAGGAACCAGCGGGCGGTCTTCACCATGTGTGAGCAGTGCTACGACTCTGCGTCGGACACCACCTTCTCGTCAGCCCCGTTGTCCATGCTCCTATGGACTTCCCTGGCTTACATCCTCGACTACACCATGGAGACCGAGTACAGGGGCAACACGGAGCGGTTCATCAGCATGCTGTTCACCCGATGCCTCGACATGTTGACCCAGACGGCCCACACCCACGGAGTCCAGTCTGTGGTGCTCAGGATCGCCCAGATGGTGTCAGAGCTCAGCCTCATCACGTCATGCGCCCGCAAGCACGAGGACACGCAGTTCTACAAGCACACAAGTGGTGCAAGCCACCTCTCACAGATCATGCCGCTGCTCACCCAGCGCATGCCGGCCAAGTGGGAAGGCATCTCGGCCTTCTCGGACGCGGTGACATTCCGCACGCTCGTCCTCCTGTTCATCTACAAGCTCTTCAACAACGAGCTCCTACCTGACAGGCCGCCACAGCAGCAGCAGAGACGCCCCCCCTTCATGACGAATATTACCGCCATCAGAAGCACTCTGTTCCGTCGGATGAGGATGGCTGGTCTCGCCATGGCCGCCATGAACGCCACTACCATCCGCAGCGACCAGGAACAGAGTACCACGCTCGAGCTCAACTTCTTCGTTCTGAGGGAGAGAATCCTGTCCGCAATGACGGCCTCTAGCACCTGGTTTAGCTTCGACTGTGCCATCCACGGCCTGGGCGATATGAAGACCTGGAGCCGCGAGGTAATCGCGAAGAACCCTACCACCGGCCTCATCAAGAGCGAGACTGTGCGCCTCAGGGTCATGGCCAGCCTCAAGGCGGGCATGAGGTCTGGGCATGCGGTCGACCTGCTCAACGTCGCCACATCCATCAGCCCGGATAACTACCTCGCTTGGGGCGACCTTTCTCGGGAGCTGGCCAACCTTGCCGCACAGCAGTCGACGGCCGAACAGGCCTTCTCCTTCGCCATTACGGCCAACTCTGCCGCTCTCCGCGCCCTGACTGCTATCAACACACCCACGAAGGTACAGACGCTCCTGCTGCCCATGCTGGTGCACCTCGCAGATCCCAACCTGCCCGCTGCTGTCCGGGAAGCCATGGCCGAGCAGCTGATCGCCATGCTGCCCTCGCTGAGCTCATCTCTCGCCATTCACCTCACCCCGCAGCTCATCGGCATCCTCCGCATCACCGAGCTGCAGGCCGTCCGCCGTGCTGTCGCGGGCCTTCTCTGCATCTCCTCCCTCATAAGGCGCGAGGAGGTGCTGTATCAATGCCGCGCCCTGGCAGTCGAGACGAGCGATGCCGTGGACGGCGTTATGATCCAAACATTCGTCAACCAGGCCATCAAAAGCTGGTGGGGGACCGAGAAGTTCGTGTGGGGCGTCCTCTCGGACAAGTCTCCCCACAAGTTCACCGCCCCGGCTGACACGGCCTGTTTCGTGATATCGTTCATCTTTGCTACGAAGCCCGCACTTGCCATTGCTGCCAACTCCGTGGCGGCCGGTCTGGCCAAACTCAGGGACGTTGTGAGCCCGTTCGACTGGCTGACGTGGGCCATTACACAGATGATCGCCAAGCCCGGGACACACGCTGACAAGGCCATACTCGAAACGGTCGTTGAGCTCATCAAGGACGCGCAGGCTAAGGGCGAGATCCCCCAGAAGGACGCCGCCAAATGGGCTGCCCTCTTCGACCCGAGGAGTCCTCCCAGCCGCCAGAGCCTCCAGCAGTGCCTGAAGTCGATCTCAACACTCCCTCGCCGGGCCCAGCGACTCCCCAGCGTCCTCCTCAACATCCGGCCCAACACGGTGGCTGCCCCTGTAATCCGACCCCGCCAGCCGCACCAGTCGTCCCACGATGTGCTATACGTCCTCCGCGGCACGGTTGAGCGGCTGATGAAGGAGGTGCCATACGTCGACACGCCGCCCGTCATGTTTAACCTCGAGTCGCCCACGTTTACCGTGTCTGACGTCTGCGGCCTCCCTGCTGCACAGCTCAGCCTCAGGACTGCTCCTGTGCTCGCTGATGACACTATCTCGACCCAGGCTGGCAGGGCACACCTCATGACGCTCGCAGTACTCCTCACACCTCCTGCTGGTCTGGCCGCACTGCTTCCATCCTCGATCGCCCAGAGTTCTTGCCCCGCAGACCCACTTGAGCCTATGCCTGGCGTGATCAGGTCGCTCGTTGCGGCCGGGGCCACGAACGCTGGGCTGTTCGACCATGTCATCGCAGCCCCGAACCTGATTAAGCGCGGATTCACCTCTGGTTACCACATGCCGTGCCAGATCTCGTCGACCGCCGCGTGTATCGCGTACGTGTCAGGCCCGACCGTATCCATGCATGAACTGGCCGCGGTCCACAGTCCAGGTCGCCAGCAGGCCTACCGCATGCCCACTCACGTGCCCAGTCTCCCGAGCGATGCGCCCAAGCACGAGGACGGTGCTTTGGCCGCACATCTGGCCCGCTCGGTCGACCCTGGTGTGGCTTGGACGGCCAGGACAGCGATAGCCCATGCTGTCGCAGCCAACCTGACACTATCCCACATCTACGGCGTGATGGCGAAGACCGGCGACTCGCCCGACACCACTGTCGATGTCTCCCGCGGACTGGCCCATTCAATCGGCGGCGTGTTCAGTCCAGCTGCCTCACACAGGGCACTGCGGCTCCTCCTTGGTCCAGTACTGCCACACGGCACCGTTGCAGCGCTCATCAGATCCATCTCTGAGGCCATCCTCCGACCCAAGTACCGCGTGGCCGAGTTGATGGCGCTAAACCGCATGCTTTGGTGCGGCGACACGAGGCAGTCTGCTCAGATCTTCGCCAACTCTGCACTGACCGAGGCTAGGGCCCTCTTCCCCGATCTGACCGCCAAGGACCTGAGCTGCGAGTGCTTTGACTTCGTGGATCAGTTGGTCGAGGATGCACTCGATCTCAAGCTTGGCCAGGTCTGATTTATGTATATATCCGAGTTCCAGTAAACATTTGACTTACTAGCTGTGTCCAGTCGAAACTGAGACGTGAATCGTTCACGAGGCAAGCAAGGTTATCACCAGCCAACGTCTTGCAGTGGTGCTGATGAAGAGTGTCGACCGATGGTTATGGGGCCATCGTGGTGCCGTGAACGGTGTTTCCGATTCAACGGTCCAACGACATACCGTTGTCTGGCCAGTCGACCGTTGCCTGGTCATTCACACTCAGTCAAGGGGTTTAGAAAGAAGGTGCCGCCGATGCGTTGGGTGGCTTCATCCGTATATTCGACGATCGATCGTTACCGTTCGCAGAATATCGCGTTAGAAAAATTCGAGCGGGAAGACATGGCAACGGCGCTAATAGGGGACATTACCTTCGACCAAAGCGAGGATCCCACCTCATTTGTCCTACGAGAGAACGAGCATCTCCGAAGCGGCCTTCAGCGGCTGAAACAGGACTTCGAGCACAATCTCGGCCTTCTCAGTTAGTATTCATGTCTGGCGTTTACACAGATGATAGAGATCAGCGCATTGAACAGCTTGAGGCACGTATTAACGATGCAGCGATCGTTTCTTCTGAAATTCGCATCCACCAACAAGAGAGTGCGCAGCAAAAGTCGAAAATCTCGGCCTTAGAAGCCGAGCTGACCAAAGTACAGGACAAACTGAAGTCGACAAGCGACGAGCTGCTTCAAACGAAGATTATTCTGTCGGACCGTGATGCCAAGGTCGCTGAGCTCGTTAAGCAACGTGACCGGTTTGAACTCGAGGCAGTTCACGCAGAAAAGATGAACAAGACACTGGAAGGTCGTGTGAAGGAACTGATTGACCGCGAGAAGCGCCTCGAGGAGTCAGCTCGTTCAGCCAACGGCAAGCTTGAGAAAGCCGACGAAGCCCGGGCCACTGAGTTCCAACTGAGGCAAGTCATCGGCAACCTCCAGAACGAGATAGATGACCTGCATTCGGATAAGAAGCATGCTGTGGAGTCAAGTCACAGCCTGAAGAGGACGCTCGAGGGCCTGCAGGAGGATCTCTGGACGATCCAACGAGGCAGAGACAAGGCGGAGAAGAAGACGGCCGTCGCAGTATCGGAGGCAAAGGGTCTGCGGGTAATGCTGGCGAACTCACAGAATCAGATTTCACTGATCCGTCAGAAGCAGACCGGCCTCGAAATACAGGTGACGGACCTTGAAGATCAGCTGAGTAGAGCCAAGAATAGCGCAGCACGGTACAAGCGGCAGCGGGATGATGCCCGGGCGAGGGTTGGCCCTGTTCTTGCTGAGAGAGATGGTGGGGATCGGGACAGTGGAAGGAACATGCGGCGCATTGATAGAGTCGTTCGGAAACTCAAGGAGTTTGATAGCGAGAAGTACAATGCGCAGTGAGGATGTTGTTGTTGTGATACTTGTGCTCTCTCGTCAGTTACATATCAAACATAAATGCAGGCAAGCTATTAACGCTTTAACTATGCGAGCGTCAATTGCCGAGTGCGAGGATCAGGTGCTGGTCATCTTGCATAAACACGACGCTATCGTCCTCCACCAGAGCCATGTCAGGGGTAAATCCATCAGGGAAGCTGACCATATGGAAGAGGGGCAGCATGTCAAGCCGCGTCCCCAGCGGTCCCACTAGGCTTTTTGATCGGGTACCAGCAGCAGCTGTGCCAACTGGTGTGAGTATGAGGCAAAGGCCGTTTGTGAAGAGAACGTCGCTGACCAACTCATGCTTTGACCACGCAGGAAGAGACTTGGTGTACTTGACAATATCGGGGCAGTTGGCAAACGTCAGCCGGTTAGGGTTAATCGTTTGATTAGACGGCCGGTGATTCTTCCTGTCGTTCCATACGAACTGCTCACTAAGATCCATACCGTACAGGCGTTTGGTGGTGTTCAGGAGCACTGTCTGAGTGCCCAGGCCGTAAGCAGACACCACAGGCGGCATGACACCCCAACTATACTTGTGCACACCACCGACGAAGCCCATGCGCCAGAATATTGCGAGATAAAAGAATCGACCGGCGTATATCCGGTGGGAATATACCGTAAACTTACCTGGCGAGGCCTGAGTGACAGAGTGAACTGTGACACCGTCCTTCTCGGCCACTTGCCGGGTGAAGAAAAACTTCTTGCACATGAACCAAATGAGCTTGTCGCTTTGGGAGTAGTTGATGCGATGTTTCTGGGCAATGGTTTCGGTCCGACCGATATCTGGGTCGGCGCCGGATGCCAGAAGAAGTGCCCAAAGCGTGCCCTGGAGAAGGGTGTGCATGGCGACCGGGAGGTCCTGACCCTCTTCGAGCTCGACGTTCATAGAGAGAATCGGGCCCTCGGTCAGCGTCTTGATTGCCCGGTCTATGAGAACGCGCGATCTAGTCTCAATCGGGGGCAGATGCTGCAGCACGTACACGAGCTGTTCCTTTGCCGCATAGCCGGGTGCTTCAGCTTCTGGGATGGGGCGTCTGAAGTGACGAGTGAAGGCTGCAATAATCATTCCTTCGACATCGCCGGGGATGTCCTGTCCCATTACCTTGGCCATGTCTCTGGCCGTTAGGAGGGCTGGTTCGACGCCTGGGTCGGTCAATGCGGACATGATCTTGCATAGGTTCTCGCGGGCGACGGCGTTGCGCACTTGCAGGTTACAGAGCATCGTCAGGGCTTCATCGTGAGAAACATGGAGCCTCCCACTGTCTGTGGTCGAGATAAATTCATTGTACTCGTGCCGAAAGGCCTCTACAATGAGAGGGACAATTTCACCGATGTTTTGGTACTTGTCTCGCAAATACTTCGACGCAGCCAACATAGCAGTGTGATGAATCTTCTTATTGTCGCTGTATTGAGGCCCTTTGTGATCCTGGAGGCCTCTAAGGTCCACCTTCGCGATAAGCTGATCGACCTCGGTCTGCGTGGCGAGAACCTCTTCCTCGGTGACAGTTTCTTGGTGCATAGCCTTAATTCGAGCACGAACCTCCTTGATCGCCTCGTTGAACTCCTGCAAACAGTTCCAATCGTCGGGTCTCAATGACATTTGTACTGCAAGCGAGCTGGCGCAAAAATGCTGGGTCAAGAGCGAAGTGGTGGGTTGGCTAGCCCAGACCTCACCAATGCGGCTGGCTTGAGCTCCCATGCTACTGAGTTTACTTGGCTAGAGTTCGAATAAAACGAAGCATGGGAGCAAATGGTGGATCGACTCCCATGAACTGGTCTTAGCAAGCAATGGTGGGCCTGGTTGCCGTAATATCAGGGTATTGTTACTGTCGACTCAAGGAGACCACGCCTGAGTGCCGCGCCGACATTGAGCAACTTCTGTGTCCAAGCTTGGTCGGCCCGCCGCGGTGTTTTCCTTGTGGCTGTGGCTCCCAATGGTCGACCGGGTCGCCCATCTGTTAGATTTACTCAAACCCGACACTCGTCAACCATTGGCTCAGTCGCCCCGGCCGACAGCGGGACTGGGTCTCAGCGCGAGGATGGGCAGTTTATAAGTCAGTGGCGTTGGCGATCAGAGTCGACTGAGTCGGTGGAGTCATTGCGGAGTCGGGTCGACGCCAACGGGGATGATGGCATTGCATTTCGCATGATTGAAGAATTGCCTCGTCTTCTCGAAATGCGCCATCGTCACCACGGCGGGATGATGATTTACTGCCCACGCGGCTCACTCGTCCTCCGTTGCTTCCTGAGTCTTGGTCGACCAGAAGGCCTGCTCGAGCGGGTACATGGTTGAGAGACTTGGAGTGGGCAGTTGGTTTTCATCTATAAGCCATACGGGTCGATGTCGATCGGGGTGATCTCTGTCCACCTTTTGGGTACCTCGCGCTCAACCAGCTCAGCCACCCCATCTGACACACCCGCCAACTTAAACCACTGGCCGGTGGAGTTGCGGAATGAGTGGATATAATTGTCATTGTTCCATGTTGTATTGTATGCCATAGCCTCAAAGGGCACACGGATCTGGTCGTCGTTTTCGTCGTCGCACAAATGAGTGCGGCCCTCAGTCACCCTGGCTACCCGATTGAAGGCGCTGAGGAACCCCTTGACCCTCTCTGGGAACCAGAGCGGGGTGGGTGTGAGGCAGTTGTCGTTCTTTCTGTACCCAGGCAGCAGGCCCGACTGGGCGATATGATCGGGAACTTCGCCAGCGAACAGCAGCTGGCGGCCACCGTATTCCTCGGTGAAATCAAGTGCAGAAGAAATGATCCGGTCGACCCTGAAGGGCAGCACCTCGAAGCCAGTCATCTCATTCTCGTGCCCAATTCCCAGC
The DNA here is from genome assembly GCA_019828565.1 of Carpediemonas membranifera. Lineage (NCBI taxonomy): Eukaryota > Fornicata > Carpediemonas > Carpediemonas membranifera. Next base: position 181,008 of record JAHDYR010000035.1, on the reverse strand, counting down.
TAACCATAATCGTTGTCTCCGCTGATCATCTGCCGATCGCCCATGGAGAGGATGACAGTCCAGTTGCACTGCATGATGTGATCTGGGACAAATCCAGCGGGCACAGAGACTGGGTGGAATAGCAGTCGGTTGTATCCCTGGACATGGCCTCTGAACTATTCTGGATGTCCACCGGCCGTGACAGTGCCGACCGAAGAGAGGATGAACGTCTGATCTCCCTTCATCAACACATCAGTCACCATCCTGTGCTTCTCCCAAGGGGGCAGGCTGGCCTCGAGCTCGGCGATGTTGGGGCGATGTTGGGGAAGGTAAGGCGGGTCGGGTCGTTGAACTCAAATGACTCGAACCCCAGCTGACCATGACCGCCATCCCCCCAGCCCCACAGGCCCTTGGGCGTCCTGGCGATGCGGGTGAGGTCGTCGCTGTAGACCTCGAGGGCCCTGGGCATCCTGGCCCTGGTGAAGGCGGTGTGATTGGCAGTGCCGAGCATGAAGAGTCGGTCCATGTACATGCGGTGGTGATAAAATATGTAGGACCAAGCGTGCTGATAGCACTCGCCGTCCTTCTCTGCCACATTCAGCGAGAAGAAGAACTTGCGGCAGAGGAACCAGAGGCACTTGGCCTCGGGGGCGAGAGCGTTGCGGATCTTGTCGTGCATCCTGGTAGTGTGTGGCTCCTCATCTTGAGCCCCCTGCAGCACCCTGTCCTCGAGGTCGGGGTTGGCCCCGCCACCCACCAGACACGCCCACACCGCGCCCTGGTTCAGCGTGTGCAGCGCGACCGGGAGCTCCTCGCCGTCCGCGAGCTCGACGTTCATGGACAGCGGGGGGCCGCTGGTGAGGATCGAGCGGGCGCGGTCGAGGAGGGCTTGCGCGGACGGTTCGAGAGGGGGGATCTCTGAGAGCGTGGCGAGGAGGCTTCTTGAAGTGCCTGGAGTAGGCGCACTGGATCAAGGATGGGATGTCCCCAGAGATGGAGGCCGTTGCAACAAGCGAGGCGCGGAATGCGGTGATCAGCGCATCTCTGATGGCAGATGGCGAGGAACTAGTGCTGCTGATGCCTTCTCAGTTCGGTGCCCAAATTCTGACTGCCGACTCGCCGCGACCACAACAGCTACAGATACAACATCCCACTGTCGCCAACCCTGCGGGTTCAGTGGTCTCTTAAAAGCATGCGTTTATTTGAGACCATCGCCATAAATCAGGGTAAAGAGGCCATATGTGGATGAGTGTCTTCAGCCATCATATAGGTACATCCGAGCTCTCGCAGGGCGATCAGATTGTCGTGTTGAACCAATCGTCATCGCCTGCTCTGAGCTCAACCGTCGAAATGACGCTCGTGCTGCTCCTGAACCGTACATGCGCACGAACTCCCTTCCCCCCGTCGATGTCGACTTCCAACTCGGTCTCAGTCAAGTCAAAGTCGACAGCCGAGTCGAACGATCCACGACGACCAAGCATATGCTCGTCCTCAGTCGCCTCTGACGCGGTAGGAGTGGTAACTGCGCCAAGGGAATCTATATCGGACAGAGAGACGGTGGTGGCGAGGGTGTCATCGCTGACACCAGACTCGGCAGTCTTGGTGCCCTCAGCCTCATCCAGCTGGCCCAACCTGCTCGGACGCTGTCGATCACTATGGTCACAATGCTCGGCTTCCTCGGTCTCCTCTCCTTCACTGCCGGCGGGGAAGGACATGTAGCCGTCATCGCTGTCAACAGTGCTCTGAGCAGTCTGGAACTCGGCCTCTTCCAGCTGCAACTGGTGGTCAAGCGCCCTATCGTACAATGCAAGCAGCTTAGGGTCCTTCAGCTTGTCTAGACACACATCGACGTCCCCAACGACTGGCTTTGATCGATGAATCAACAAGCACTCGACCTGCTCTTCGGCAAATGACTGGTCGATGCCATACTCCTCCATAGCCTCCGCTAGAGGGGTCTTGCCGTTCTTGTTGCCGCTCTCAAGGTCACATCCTGCGTGTAGAAGGACCTCTGCGAGTCTGGCGTGGTTGGCATAGTGAAGGGGGGTGTTGCCACGACAATCGGGCAGATTAGCGTCTATAGGGGGTAGACCAGCGCCAGTAGCGCCACACAGCCACTTCACGATCGCCTCATCGGTCATCTGGGATGCGATAATGAGAGGGGTTTCCTTGATGATGTTGGGGGTGTTTCGATCAGGCAGTAAGGGAGTAAGATCGTCGAAGTCTAGCGCCATGTTGTGTAGCTTGCGGTAGAACGCCAGACAGTGCAATGCTGTTGATCCAAAGCTGTCCGTGGCGTGCGGGTCGGCGCCCGCCTTCAAGAGCTCCTGGAGGACGCTGTAGAAGCCTGAGCTGATGGCAATGTGCAGAGGATTCTTGCTGTGCCCATCCTTGATGTCTGGGTTCGCTGCTTTCCATCCATGTGTGTCGTCGAGCAACAGTTTCACAACATTGGTGTGGCCATGTTCCGCGGCGATATGCAGGGCGGTCCACCCTTGATGCCTGTCGGTAGAAACGAACTTAGACTTGTCCTTTCGTTGATAATCAATGGTTGAACGCCCTCGCCCTTTCAAAATACGCCGAACCTTCTTCGTTTTGCCCGATCGCGCCGCACGGTAGAGCTTGGTGCAGCCATGATGATCTATCTGTGCATTAGGGTGAAATATATGGTATATAGCTGCGCCAATGACGCGTTTGTGCCATCTCATCAGGCAATTCAGGCACAAGTTCGTTGCTTCACAGTCGCCGAGTCAGAGCTTCACGAATATTGTGTGACACGATAGCACCATCACCGGCCGGCCAGACCACGTGCACTCCCTCCCCTGTAATTTTTTTTATGGATCGTGAACTTGGCGACTTGGCGTCACAATCTTATAAAATTGTGACAACCGCAGCGGTCAGCAATATTCTAGCATTTATGCGACTATCTATTGTTACTACTAATACTATACATATCATAGCCGGCATCTGTCACCTCCAACAGCAGCTTGTGGTGGGGGATGACGCTCTGGCGGTGGGCCACGCTGACCATGGTGATGCCGCGACGGGTGCACTCAGTCAGCAGCCGCGTCTCGAGGGGGCCGTCGAGGGCGGACGTCGCCTCGTCCATCACCGCCCAGCGCGGGTTGTGGAAGAAGAGGCGCGCGAAGCCCAAGCGCTGCTGCTCGCCGCCCGACAGGATGTCACCCCACGGTGCTTCCGTGTCAAGCCCGAAGCGGTCCAGCAGATAGCCCAGCTCGCAGTCCCGCAGACATGTCTCAATGCGGTCATCGTCAGGGCCGATGTCGGGATATGTCACCTGGTCTCGGAGTGGGGCTTGGGGCAGATAAATGTGCTGTGGGATAAAGTGGAGGTCTACTGGTCTGATTATCTCACTATCGCCAGTAGAATCTGCCCAGAGTCCAGCTATGTATCTCAAGATCGAAGATTTTCCAGATCCTGACGGGCCCATAATAACCATCGACTCGCCACGGTGAAGCTCGAATGACACATCAGAAATCAGCGCCTTGCCGTCGGCTACGACATCCAGGCTATTCACTGCGATCTTGTCGCCATCTATTGGTCCAACCGTCTTTTCATCGAGGTCTTGGCGGCTGACACGCGACAATGCAGCGAAAGTCTCTACCAATCTTGCGGATGTGCCTAGTAGGACGAAACATTGCGAGAATGCGGCAAATACATATGTTAGGGATTCTCCGATCTGATTCAAATCATTGTTGACCGCTGTAGCGAATTGATACGACTGGCCACCGAGTCTTGTGACAATTGCGGTGACAACCAGAAGACCGTGGGACATGAGTTCAACTCCTAGATGCTGGAAAAGGCCTGCTACTGTCCCTGCGAGCACGAGCATGCGCTGGTTGGCAATGACGGCGTCCAGAGCCTTGTCGGCGGCCTCTTTCTCGCGTTGGTCGCCTCTGAGGAAGGCTATTTGCTCTGAAAACTGACGTACTCTGGTATGGACGTATCTAAGCGTACCCTCGCGCTGCTCTTGGCGGTATGTAAGCGGAGCAATGGCAGCAGTGGCGCCAGAAGAGAGTACGAGGCCGAGGAGGAAGATCGAAGTGACCACGAAGATCAGATACCAGCGAGTGCCGAGGAAAACGGTCGCTAGCACCACATTCACAGTGACAATGACGACGATACGCGTGATGCTGGGATTGTTTGGGACAACTTCGCCACATAGGATGTCTGAGAATGTCTTGCAGTCAGCAGTCAATCTTTGGTCAATATTATCGATGCTTGCTTCTCTCTGGATCTTGTAATATCCCTTGAGGTTGAAGTAACGCGTGCTGAGATCATGAGTTACTCTCTTCCTGGTGCGATAACCCTGAATAGTGGATGTTATACGTGTTACACACACGAGACAGGTAAATACGATGGTGATGGCGACAGTGATGATTGTAGGCCGATAGACTGATGATTTGTCAACAAGTGAGTCGGGTGACTTTGCAGGACACGCGACACCTCCCGAAATTTGAGGACTGATCTCACCAAGAACGACCGCAAGCATCGCATTAGACGCGAAAACGCAGAACGAACCAACAAGCAGCAAGATGATGTCTGCTGAGAGCACGCTGGGGATGAATGCGTGTATCAAACGGCCAACCATGGGCAAAGCTTCAAGAGCCGCCAGCCGACTCCGTCGTGTTGGTTTGGGGGGGATAGCGTTAGTATGTGCGACATGCTGGGTTAGTCTCCGCTCTACCACCGGTGGAGGTGGGTTTTCCCGCTGGTATTCGGCCACAGATTTGATTGATTTGATTGATTTGGACGAAGAGTCCAGTTCAATGACCATCTTGTGGTGGGGGATGACGCTCTGGCGGTGGGCCACGCTGACCATGGTGATGCCGCGACGGGTGCACTCAGTCAGCAGCCGCGTCTCGAGGGGGCCGTCGAGGGCGGACGTCGCCTCGTCCATCACCGCCCAGCACGGGTTGTGGAAGAAGAGGCGCGCGAAGCCCAAGCGCTGCTGCTCGCCGCCCGACAGGATGTCACCCCACGGCGCTTCCGTGTCAAGCCCGAAGCGGTCCAGCAGATAGCCCAGCTCGCAGTCCCGCAGACATGTCTCAATGCGGTCATCGCCCCCAAGTGACTCTGGGCTCTCCAAATTCTGGTATGATGTCATCTCAACGCGGTTCAATCGCTTCGTATCTGCTAGATCGGGATATATGATCTGATCTCGTAGCGATCCACTAAATATGTAACTCTTCTGCGGAAGGAAGAATAAATCATCAGGGACCATCACATCGCCCTCTAGCGGTGCCCACAGGCCTCCAATGACGCGAAGTAGTGATGATTTCCCACTTCCACTCGGGCCCATGATGACAGTGCTCTCGCCCTCTAATAAATCGAGAGTGAGCTGATCCAAAATGATGCGATCGGCGTCATTAGGCGAAGACAGCGTGACTCTCTCCAGTTTGATGTGGTTACCAGACTTGGGTTGACGGCAAATATTCGACCGCAGCTTGTCAACTTTCCGTATCGCCTTATCGAGCTCGTAAGATCGCTTCAAAAGGCCATCAAATACAGATATGGGCTGAATCAGCTCAATCATGCCTGCAAGGCTGGCCATCATCGAGGTAAGGTTAGTGATTTCGGTGTTGAGTTTGTTTGTACTTATACACGCGTCTGACCCCATCAAAAGGGGAAGGACCGCCACGACGAATGTTGGGGCCACCACATTGAATGAGTACTGGATCTGCTTGAAGTAGACAGAGGGAAGTGACCACCAGACAAGGCGGCGCTGATTGTAGATGACAGCGTCGAGCGCGGCGTCAGTCGTCGCTTGCTCGTTGGACCCGCCGTTGTAGAAAGCAACAGCCTCTGCGTGGGTTCTAAGGCAGGTGTGAAGATATCGGAAGTTCCCTTCCTTCTCTTCCTGACGTTGGGCGAGAACGCTCAGTGGAAATGAGATTACACGCATAACAAGAAAACAGACGATATAATAGACGACCATTGCAGCAGTGGCCGTTGGAGAGGTCAGTACCGCAACAATGAGAGGGAGGAGAGTGCCGACAGCCTGGGCGATGATCCCTTGGCTGCCAAATAGGACCGCCTCAACCGGAGGGACGTTCGAGCCACAGGCGAAGGCGAGCAGCATCCTGGTGTTAGTCGTAGCGCGCTGGTCAGGGTTGTCGCACTCGGAGAATGAAGTTGCCAGGGTGTAATGGTTGGCTGAATGTAGCATGCCTTCGTGATAACGACGTGTGACGATTCGACGCCATTCAACGCCGAGTGTCCATCCAGTGCTATCACAGGCCTGGGAGATGGAGAACTGAAGCGCGATCGCTGCGACAGTGCCCAGTGTGAGTGTGAGGAAGGAGTCGTTGAGCTTCGTCTGCTGACACGTGCGCGTTGCAGAGCAGAGAAGAAAGCCGGATAGAAAGGAGATTGCTAGTGTGATCAGCGGGATGAATAGAATGAGGATAAGATGGACGGAGAGGATGAGCCAGAGCTTGGTGGCTCGTCGGTTGATGAATCCAACACGGAACAGCCACAGGAAGCGAAAAACGCCATCAAATAGCTCAAATACATGGAACAACGTCTTCTCTATCGCAATAAGCATGCACACTCGGGTGTGCACTCGACCGAGGAATTGTCAAGCTTATCCTGCGGGTTCCATTGGCAACAAGGCAATAGCATCACTGCTGCGGTGATGTCTCGCGGCTACTTCTACATTGTAACTCCGCGGGGAGTGGCGTCGGCGGTCGGCGGTCGGCGAGTCGTCAGAATTTGCCGAACTGAGGTTTGGAACTAATGAGCAGCACTAGTTCCTCGCCATCTGCCATCAGAGATGCGCTGATCACCGCATTCCGCGCCTCGCTTGTTGCAACGGCCTCCATCTCTGGGGACATCCCATCCTTGATCCAGTGCGCCTACTCCAGGCACTTCAAGAAGCCTCCTCGCCACGCTCTCCAAGATCCCCCCTCTCGAACCGTCCGCGCAAGCCCTCCTCGACCGCGCCCGCTCGATCCTCACCAGCGGCCCCCCGCTGTCCATGAACGTCGAGCTCGCGGATGGCGAGGAGCTCCCGGTCGCCATGCACACGCTGAACCAGGGCGCGGTGTGGGCGTGTCTGGTGGGTGGCGGGGCCAACCCCGACCTCGAGGACAGGGTGCTGCAGGGGGCTCAAGATGAGGAGCCACACACTACCAGGATGCACGACAAGATCCGCAAGGCTCTCGCCCCTGAGGCCAAGTGCCTCTGGTTCCTCTGCCGCAAGTTCTTCTTCTCGCTGAATGTGGCAGAGAAGGACGGCGAGTGCTATCAGCACGCTTGGTCCTACATATTTTATCACCACCGCATGTACATGGACCGACTCTTCATGCTCGGCACTGCCAATCACACCGCCTTCACCAGGGCCAGGATGCCCAGGGCCCTCGAGGTCTACAGCGACGACCTCACCCACATCGCCAGGACGCCCAAGGGTCTGTGGGGCTGGGGGATGGCGGTCATGGCCAGCTGGGGGTTCGAGTCATTTGAGTTCAACGACCCGACCCGCCTTACCTTCCCCAACATCGCCCCAACATCGCCGAGCTCGAGGCCAGCCTGCCCCCTTGGGAGAAGCACAGGATGGTGACTGATGTGTTGATGAAGGAGATCAGACGTTCATCCTCTCTTCGGTCGGCACTGTCACGGCCGGTGGACATCCAGAATAGTTCAGAGGCCATGTCCAGGGATACAACCGACTGCTATTCCACCCAGTCTCTGTGCCCGCTGGATTTGTCCCAGATCACATCATGCAGTGCAACTGGACTGTCATCCTCTCCATGGGCGATCGGCAGATGATCAGCGGAGACAACGATTATGGTTAGCTGAATTGGGCACGAGAATGAGATGACTGGCTTCGAGGTGCTGCCCTTCAGGGTCGACCGGATCATTTCTTCTGCACTTGATTTCACCGAGGAATACGGTGGCCGCCAGCTGCTGTTCGCTGGCGAAGTTCCCGATCATATCGCCCAGTCGGGCCTGCTGCCTGGGTACAGAAAGAACGACAACTGCCTCACACCCACCCCGCTCCGGTTCCCAGAGAGGGTCAAGGGGTTCCTCAGCGCCTTCAATCGGGTAGCCAGGGTGACTGAGGGCCGCACTCATTTGTGCGACGACGAAAACGACGACCAGATCCGTGTGCCCTTTGAGGCTATGGCATACAATACAACATGGAACAATGACAATTATATCCACTCATTCCGCAACTCCACCGGCCAGTGGTTTAAGTTGGCGGGTGTGTCAGATGGGGTGGCTGAGCTGGTTGAGCGCGAGGTACCCAAAAGGTGGACAGAGATCACCCCGATCGACATCGACCCGTATGGCTTATAGATGAAAACCAACTGCCCACTCCAAGTCTCTCAACCATGTACCCGCTCGAGCAGGCCTTCTGGTCGACCAATGCTGCGGGCGGCACATCACTCAGCGAGTATCCATGTGCATGGAAGACATCATTCTTGTCGACGTCGATCCATCAAATCATCTCGAGATTAATTAGCAAACGCAATAGAGGAGTAAATACTTGTGGGGCGCATGTCATGTATAACATAGCCCGCATACATGCAGTGTTCGGTCATATTGGTGAAGTATCATAGAGTGCACAGTGCAAGCAGTAAAGTAACTCTCAATCGTCTAGCAGACTTCAATTGGTTGACTCGCAGTTTTGCGCTTAACGAAACCTGCGCGACAAACTTTCTCCCTTCTGCTCATTTTCTCTCATGACAGCAGACGATCAGAAGAAACAGCAGTCATCAGTGAAGGTTTGCCTTCGGGTGCGGCCGATGCTCGCAAAGGAGTACAAGGAGCATGCCAATCCATGCGTTCAGGCCTCGGAGGACGAGAAATCAGTTATCATCGGCGATCACCGGTACTCCTTCGACCATGTATTCGGGGAATCCTCATCACAGCAGCAAGTCTTCTCCGAAACCGTCTCCCTTCTCGATTCCTTCCTCTCTGGCTACAACGGAACCATCTTCGCCTACGGCCAGACTGGTTCAGGTCAGTACCCCCCGCACAGCTAACACAGGCAAGACCTACACCATGGCGCAAGCCCCGCAGGTGGACGACACCGACAGCCATCTCGGTATCATCCCTCGCGCCGTCGAGTACATCTTTAAGTCAGAAGTCACCAGACGCCCCTCGACTAGGATATCAGTGTCATATATCGAGATTTACATGGAGGGGCTGCGTGATTTACTGAAGCCCAACCAAAGGTCGTCGCATCCACATTCGAAGGAACACCTTCCGGGTACCATTATCAAACACGTCAAGAACGCGGCAAAGAAGGTCGTGGAATCCTACGACGAGATCATGACACTCTTCCGCACGTTTGGGGAGTATCGCGCCTCCGGGTCGACCCTCATGAACGAACAATCGTCCAGATCGCACGCGATATTCACCATTAATCTCCAACAAGAGATCAGGCCCGGCAGGTATGTGGCAAGCAAGCTCCACCTGGTCGACCTGGCAGGTTCTGAGTCCCAGAAGAAGGCTGGGACCGACGGCAAGCGTCTTGGAGAGGCAATCAATATCAACCTGGGTCTCTTGGCGCTGGGTAACGTAATCAATGCCCTCCACCGCGGCGATAGCTATATCCCTTACCGAGATTCGCAGCTCACAAGCGTGTTGCGAGACAGCCTGGGTGGTAACTCGCTGACCACAATGGTCGCCTGCGTATCTTCGGCTGATACGAATTTTTCGGAGATATTCTCGACCGTGACATATGCTCGTCGTGCCCGCTTGGTTGTCAACAAGCCGTGCAAGATTGAAGAGAAGAACCGGGATCTTTACATCGAAGACCTCAAGGCCCGCATCGAGGCCCTCAAGGAGCAACTTGACGAGGCCCGTAACAGACCCACTGCCCGCGAGCGTGCGGCCTCTGTCGACCAAGCCGTGGGCCGAGACGACCCGGCCGACGACGAGGAGGAGTCTCGTCGGGTCGAGGCGTCGAACAGGGCAAGGTCAACCACCCCCGCGGGCACGCGTCGCCGTATGCAGCTCCCTAAGCCTGCCACACCACTCCTGAACCCCAGTGCAGCCCCGCCCCGCCTGGACCTCCATTCAGCTCCGCCCGGCCAGGGCTCTGAGTCTTCATCAAATGATGCGAACAAATCAGACAACCGAACCTCCCGCCCACCCTCTTCTAGGGCAGAGCCAGACGCCCTGGAACTCGAGCAGATGGACATGGTTCTTATCGACGAGGACGCCGACGCGACACTCACCCCACGGGAAGATCTGGGCGAGGGAAGAGGCTTGGGCATTCGGTCGCCCCGCTTCGACCCATCCGACTCCGAGAGCGACGCCTATGACGATGAGGAGAGCGAGGAGGATGAGGTGCAGGCGCCCATGCTTGTGGAGACAAAGAACGATGAGGCGAGTACCCCGGCCGCCAAGCCGTCGACCCCTGCCCCGATCAACATTCCCGCGACGGCCGCGGCTGTGGACGATGAGCTTGTGATCCGTTCGCCCGTGTTCGACCCATCTGACACAACAGAGACGTCAGACGACGAGTCTGGGTTCGAGTCTGACCGAGTGTTTGAGAAGAAGGAGAGCCCCGTTACGGCAGACAACGCCGAGCCGGCAACTAAGCCTCAACCTTCGACGCCCCCACGGTCCGCCAGACCAGCCTCGTCCCCAGCCCACACGCCTACCAGGGGTACCCCGGCGAGTATGCGGCCCTCCACGCCTCAGGGTGCGTCACTCGGCCAGCTTGTGGCCGAGGGGGTTAACCAGAGGCCGAGTACAGCTGCTGGCCGGCCCACTACCCGTGTTGAGCCCGACCCAAGCCAGTTTGCCTTTTTCAAGGGCGGCAGTGCCAGACCCAACGGCAACGGCATCCGGCGCTCGATCACAGCTTCCCGACCAGTCACTGCAGCACCCAGGTCCCAGCCCCTTGTGCCACCCCGCCCCGAACCGACGACAACAGCGACCCCAGCTTCGGAGAAGGCCGACGGGAGATTCACAGTGGAGGAGATCGGCGAGCTCATTCGTGCTGACGAGGTTGTTGCCCACATCGAGCGCGAGTCTCGCCGTCTTACAGAGCTCCAGCACCGCCACGAGCAGCTCTGCCGTGAGCTGAAGGACGCGGAGACCGTGAGCTTGAACCGATCGTCAGTCCTGCAGCCCAAGTACGCCGAGCTGCTCCAGACGGTTGCTACAATGGAGTCGAGCATTCAAGTCACAGCGGAGAAGCTCAAGAAGAACAGGTGCGACACGGACGTCCAGGAGAAGTTCAAAGCTCTGCTCAATGATTATAACCGCATGCGGAGCGAGGCTAGGATGATTGAGCGGACCGCAGTCGAAGAGGTACAGCCGCAGCAGAGGACCGTGGCGCTGCTCAGAGATGAACTCGAAAGAATCGAGCAGGAGATGAAGTTTAGAGCTGACACACTCGACAGCTTGAGGAAGAAGCAGGCGGCGGTCAAGAGTATGGGCCAGTATCTGCTGGATATCGACAATATTAAGCTTATGGATCCTGGAGAGATCAGATCTATGTGGAATCAGTTGATTCGAGTCGGGTCTGGTTATCGGAAAGAGATTAACACACTCGAGTTGAAACTCCGAGAAGCCGAAAATGACCGCGACAACGCCACCCGGCGCATCTATGAGTTCCAGACGGTCCTGACGATTACGCAGTCGAGCGCGAAAAGTCGTCTCAAAGAGGCGGAGGCAGCCCTGAATTCCGAGCGCGAGAAGCAAGAGGCCCTCACTGAGCGTCTTCGCGAGGCCGAGTCCGAGCGGGAGCGGGCCGAGGGTGCGAACTCGAGACTTTCCCAGGAGAAGGAGATCCTGCAAGGTGTGCTGCGGAAGTACCGTCAGATTCTGACAGACAACGGGATCGACCCGAACGGTAGGCACAGACGGACTCCGCCCATGGTGCGGCGCAAGCTCACGGCAGAGGAGGTCATACAGCGCGCTGGGAAGTGAGGCGCGTTTTATGTTATTATTATTTGGTCGTACGACGATTGTGACCGAGAGAGTCGACTAAACTATAGAATGCTGCTGTGATGTCGCTGGGTTTAAAGCTCTGCAGTCGATTGGGGTGTTGGATCCATGAAGCGCTGGGTTTAAAGAAGAGTGATTGTTGCTACTGACTTCACGCGAGTGCGCGGAGTCGACTCGCCGAGTCGGCGAATCAAATCAATCAGAGCGGGAGTCGGTTTCGAGTCATCCCCCGAGAACCTGTCCGTTCTAGGGCCTCCTTTTCTTTTATGTCCCAGAATCCTCAGACATCGCAGTCCTTCATGTCCGTAATATCCTCCGCGGTGCTTGGCCGCTCTTCCGTGCGCGACGCCCGACTTACCATCGCCAATGGTGGCAAGGCCCCGACAGCCATCAAATGGGAGGACGAGCGTACTCCCTCTACGACGAGCCGCCCAGCTGTGACTCCCAGCAGCTGTGGTTGATGCTAGACACTCTCGAGCTACTCCGCAAGGTCCCTGACGCCAAGGGGGTCTCCTACGTCGTTAACCTCCTTGCTAGCCGCATGCGCAGGTTCGATATCGATGGGTTTGCTCTGACGGTGGAGAACCTGAGGGAGCTCCGTGAAGAGGTCGGTGCAGCAGCTGGGCTCACCTCCGACTCTCTTCACGAGATCCCGAGGAAGTATTCCCGAATGAAGAGTAAACGCCAATCGTATTGTGTTGAGCCGAGCCGAGTTGAGTTAGGTTGTGGAGATACGCGGGCCGCGTCACGAGAACGGAAGAAGAACAGGAGAAGGCGGGGGAAAGTCTCCAGAGGACCTACGTCGGCCTCTGTTGAGCCGGTGTCAGCCCAAGACGCCGAAGTCTCCGTTGGAAACAACGTCGAGCGGCCTGGGATGGCCTCAGTCTCCGGTGGGTCGACTACCACCGTCGAGCGCGCGCATGCTCCGACCGCGCGCCAAGCTTCCGGGTCCGCCACGAGTATGGGTCCAGTCGAGCCGGCATCAGTCTCCGCCCAGCTGGGCGTCGAGCAGCCGCGAGTCCTCGAGCCCAGCGCCGAGGCATCTCAGGATGCTGTCTCCGGGGGTCAAGCCCCCGTAGAGCCGAATGAAGCCTCCGGAGACCTCAGGGTCCCCGTCGAGCCCGCCGAAGTCGCCCAGGCCCTCGCCACCGTAGAGGGTCGGGCTGCCGTGTTGGAACTGGTCCATGCGGTGATGGCGGACCGGTGGAAGGGAGCAGATCCATTGTGCGTGGAGACGCTCAAGCAGACACTGAGGGTGGCGCCTCAGGTCCCCTTCCGCCCGGGTGGCGCCTTGGACCCCGACTTCCTAGACGCCATGAACGCACCAGAGGAGGTCGTCGAGTGGGCCATGAGCGGCTACACGCCGCCGTGGGTGGCACCCCCGCCCCATTCGATGAGGACTCTGCGGGGTACCTCACGGAAGACATGCTGCCCAAGGCGCTCGCGGTGGCGCGCAAGCTCGAGGAGGCAGGGTTCACCGAGAGGGTCCCGGATGTCGAGCTAGGGGATATCGTCACTGGACGATTCCGGCTTGAGATGAAGAAGGACGGCACAATGCGTCCTATCCTCAATGCTCGACATCAGAATACCTACCTGGGCCGCAGGTGCTACTCCTACGAGCCGCTTCCGCCGCTCTTCCTCCGCGCAGGTGAGGCGGGCACTATGGACCTCGAGAAAGGGTTCTTCCAAGTGCCGCTCGCCGAGGGTGAGTGCAATCGGTTCGCCTTCCGCCTGGGTGATGACGTCTGGCGCTTCAAGGTGCTGAGCATGGGGTCTTCCACCTCTCCGGAGGCCTTCACGATGCTCACCCAGCCGGTCGTGGGTCTAGTGCGGGCCCTCGGCGTCTCCGTCGACCACCTCATCGATGACGCCGCCGCAACGGATACCCACGTGGCGATCGGCGCATTCCGTCTTGCGGGGTTCGCCGAGTCGGCCCGGAAGACCAGGCAGCCAGCCCACCAGGTCGTGTTCCGAGGGTTGGAGTGGCAGGCGGACCCGGAGCAGATGGTCAGGCTGCCGGCGGATAAGGCAGAGTACCTGGTCCAGGCACTGGAGGGATGGCTACGTCCCGGCGCTGCCCTCAGCATGCAGGAGGCTCGCACGCTGCTAGGCAAGTTGGAGTTCGCTTACTGGGCCTACCCGATGGTCCGCGTCTGGGCAGCCCCCATCAGACACTGCCTAGAAGCGACTGAAGCTGGTCACAGGACGCGTGCCAGGGTCCACCTCGACGAGTTTGCCAAGGCAGCGGCGGCTATGATCGTAGACGCGGCGAAGGCAAACGCCTGGCGGCGCCTAGCCGTCAGGCCGCTCGGCCTTGTCCTGGCCACAGATGCTTCGGATGGCCAACTCGGAGCGATCGATCTTGGGACTGGTATGATGGCCCAGGAGGGGGCCGACCCCGACGAGATCATCGCGGCGAAGGAGGTGCAGGCAGTCTCCATGGCGCTCGACCGTCTCGACGTCCGCCCGGGCACCAGCGTAGCGCTGTACATCGACAACACCAACGCGTATCATGCGCTGAGGAAGGGGTTCACCAAGTCGTCCCCCATCCTGAAGCGCTGCGAGGAGGTGTGGTCGATCGTCCAGCGTCTGGACCTTGACCTTCTAGTATTCTACGTCCCGACAACGGAGAACATCGCAGACGCCGTCTCCCGGCTCCAGTACGCGGAGTGTGAGTCGGAGCGGGCGAGCGCGTTGAAGGCATGGCGCCCCGCACAGTGCGACGTGAGGGACCTCACCACCAGGTTCTTCTCAACCCAGCAGCCGCACCTTGTCCCACTGATGGTCCCGCCCGCAGAGTGGGTGGGCCGGCCCAGGAACGAGAGCGGCGCGTCGTACTTCCAGGGGCGGTCGTCACTCGTGCGCGACATCATCATCACCGCCCACGAGTCGGGGCAGCCTGTGACAGAGGGGTCGGTGGCCCAGCTGGACGAGGTCACCGGACAGGCAGACTTGGCCGGAGAGGACAAGCTGGCCAACGCAGCGATCAGCGGTGTTCGTGACCAGTACGGGGCCGTGTCGCCGGTCATGCCCCGATGGACCGGTGCGTCCTGGGTGCTGTTCGCAGGTGGAACCGCGGATGAGGCCGTCAGGGCGTGGTTCGACCGACCCACAGGTGTTCGCCCGGCCACGTTGAAGGTGACGATCCCAGCCTCGGCGCATCTCCCTCCGTGGTGGAACCTCATGCGGGACAGCGGCATACGCGTCCACCTCACCCTCGGCGCGGAGTCCCACACCTTGGTCCTCTCTGAGTCACAGGAGGAGGCGGGCGAGGGTGCATCAGGTCGGCCCCGGTCGAAGAGCCAGGAGCAGCTGGCTCTGCGGCTGCAGCGAGTCGCAGGACCGGATCTGTCTGCGCGGTCTGCCAGTTTCCTCGCGACGGGGCTGACGGACGCAACGGCTCGGAAGCGCGTCAGTGCTGAGAAGGCCATAATCCGCTTCGCTGCCGAGCGTGGCTGGACGCAGGATGGCGCGGATGCCTGGGTACCGACGGTTGCCCAGCTCGTTGAGTTTGTTGTCGACTCCGCCGAGACGAAGGGGCTTCGAGGTGAGACGGTAGCCCAGTATCGTGCGAACGTGCGGGAGTTCGCGCGGTCTCGTGGAGTCGTCGTGTCGGATGAGGATCCGATCTGGCGTGCGCTGGGCCACAAGATTTCGGAACGGAAGCGGGCTGCGAGAACGGACGCGAAGACGAAATCGCTCCAGCCAGTCACCGATGAACTCATTGTCGGTCTCGTGCATACTGTTAGAATGGCCAGTTAATCCGGGGATATACGGAGGATAAACACCCTTTTGCACAAGAAACTGCAAGAAAAAATGAGATTCACCCGTATCTTTTTCACTATTTCACACGTTTCACCAACGTTTGTGAAACGTAGAGAAACGTGCGGAAGGTACGGGTAAGTCTCATTTTTGCTTGCATACGACGTGCTAGGGGCATTCTTGTGATTCGTAGGTAGGTGCTGATGTTGCATAACCATTCATTGCTTATTCAAAGTGATAATAACGTGTTAGTGGTCTTTAAGTTGCTGTATTACATCTATAAACATATCTCCTATCTCTTCCAGAACGTGTTGTGTGTCATTCAGCCTCTCATTCACCAAACCCTCGCAATTCAGCCCAGTGATGTGATTTCGTATTTCTCGAACAGAATCTTGTATCTTGCCGACTTCATGGAGGCAACTGGTCATATGATTAAGCCTTTCGTTCGTGGATAACCGGAACATTGTCGTCAACACCTGCGCAGTTTAAGATGAGAATATGACGACCAGTGAAACTGCGAAGAAAGCTGAGATTTCGCAGGGCACGTCTTGCGGATCGGATAAGAGAACAGAGTACCGCCGGCTGTTCGTGACTAGCTTCCTGGAATGCTTTTTCGACGTCGCGGACATCCCAACTATCGGTCTGACGACCTCTGACGTTCATCGCGCTCTCCTTGGCATGCAGGATGTGATATCGGGCCTCTGCAACGGCTTTCGCAAGATTGCTATTGCAAACTCCGTCAGGCGCACGACTACTGAGCCCATTCAGGCATTTGTGGCAAGTAGAAAGGGTGGCACAGAGCTCATTGGCACAAAGATACCCTACCTGGTTGTCAGAGACAGAGCAAATGCAGCTGAACACTTGCAGGAGTTTAGAAACAGGATGTCTGTGCTGTTTCGGGGACTTGGACTCCACGATGTCTCCAGTCTGATCACTTGCACCGGCATTCAATGGCCTCCAGCCGTTGTAATCAGGATCAAGCATCGCAAGCTCCAGCCTGAGCCACGTACCCCAGCAGAAACACCCGCAGAGACACCCACAAAGACTCCAGTGACAACATTGGTACCAAAGCTCAGAAAAAGAGCTGACTTGGCTACCATCAAGCCTGATTCCCCCGTCAAGAAGCTTAATTTTGATGCGCAGATGCATGAGCCTGCTCAGAAGCGATCGAGGCTCGAAGAGGCTGACTTGAAGGAGGTTGCCGCGATGGTGACGGCTTCACTCTCCACAACTGTCACTGATCTCCTCAAGCAGTCACCCAAGGCCGTTGAAATGAACGATAAGGTCCCCGCCCTCAAGCAAGCGACGTTTCTGAAGCTATATCAGCGTAAGTTACTGTTCGCATGCGCTGTTTGTGCCTCACCTGAATGGTACTTCAACCCAAACATGAAAAGAAACGAGTATGAAACGTGCTATCTCTGCCATCAGTTCATGCATCTTCAGTGTGTCAGAGAGAAGAGGATTGATGGTAAGAACAGAAAGGTTTGCGCAGCTTGCAGTCTGGCAGGAAGGTCTAACAGATGTCACGCGTGTATCAAGGACGGAGACAAGTCGACAAAGGACACTGGCGTCTGCCGGGCGTGCCTAAACTGGTTCTGCGAAGAGAAACACTTCAGCTATGCTGAGTTCCATCTCGACGGCCAGGACTATCGTGTCAGGTTCTGCGACCAGTGTATGACTGTCTACCAGAAGGTGGCGGATATGAAGCCAATTGAGTAAGTTAAATAGGGAGATTTTTGAACTTTAAGTGTCTTCCAGTGCCGCTCTGTGCGCAACTGTCATCTCAGTAATGTAGCGCGAGGCCATAACATCCGCCGGAGATCTCTGCAGTGGTCTATATGCAAGTACCTCAGAAACAAGGTCGACCATCTCGGGAAGAGGGATTGGCGTGCGGAACTGAGTGGCTGTGAGGATCTCAATCGCGCCCGGGGTTATGGACATTGATCCATTCGCGATAACCCGTCTCCCTGCTGTGCCAGGTGCGAGCCCATAGCCGGAGAAGTAACGCGAGACGAAGTGGAGCGGGTTGTCCATGCATGTAGTGCGGTAGAGCCAAAAGCAGTCCTGCAGGACGAGTTCGTTGGCAAGCATTTTCTCCGGAGTGAGAATGATGCACGTATGCTCGTATGCCTGGGTCGAAATGGACTGCTTAAGCAGAGAGAACTCGCTATTGTCCGCTCCGGTACAGGTGGCGAAGTAGATGAGCCGAACCCGGCTGGTGGTGACGAGGGATGGCTCACGGAAAGCGAAGAGGATCATCTGTACGATATCGTGAAGGTACAGGAACTCGTTAGCGCTCGCATTAACGATCATTCTCGACGTTGTGGTCTCGCTGTGGCCAGAAACAACCCAGAATGTCTCGAAATTGGCGAATTCTGCAGCCAACTGTTGCAGTATGGAGCCGAGGTGGGTCGTCGAGACGAAACTGACGGCAACCGTGGTGAGCCACTCGTCGCTGACGAGATCGAGGATGGCCTTCATGCGCTTGTGGTACCCCTCGGAGCCAGCAAGCCCGGTGACAGTGAAGACCGGGTTCGCACAAGTAGGTGCTTCGAAGCCATGGACTGGCTCGAGCAGGATAACGATGCGGCGGTTCACAAGCTTGCTCAGGGTGAAGGGGCAGTCATGCGTGTACCTGATTCCGTCATATTCCTTCAGCCCTTGGTTGCGAAGGTCAGAACGCGGCCTAGTGATTCCACAGACGCATTCATACGTGAGAGGATGGTCGCTGATGCGTCTGGTACCGAATTTGCCAAATTTCCTCTCCATTTGGCAACTACCACTTTTTTTCCAACACTGGTAGTTGGCCGAACCAGCTATAGGGAAGGATATGGACCACAATAAGCAAGCATTCTGGTGTTACAGATAAGATATTGTATGTGTGTCCTTTTACGGTGTGAGACGGCCCCATCAATCCCGAGAAATACCGCGTGTCCGTTTGCAAAAAAAAATCAGATGGCGAGAAGAAAGGCGCTCCCACCAAAGCCGCAGCCTGGGGGTATCAGAATACCCATTACGTCCACTGCGGGCAAGACGCCGCCGTCTGCGCCTTCAAATGATTCTCAGGAGGATTCCTCAAGCGAAGATTCCATCATTGAATCCGTTGTGCATACTCAGGCACTGCATCCGGATCTGGTCGCCGCGATCTACCCAAACACTCCCGAGGAGTCGATCAGGGGAGCTTAAGGAGGCCGAGAAGGACCTTACTCCCCTCGAACCCCCGAGTTGGTTATCCACCCGGCTGACCCACCCCTCCATTGCCGTTGAGGTGCAGCCTTGTCTGGCTCCCCGACCACACGGACGTGGGTAGAGGCCTCATTGCAACTGCCGCAATTGAGCCCGGAAAGCTCCTCGGCATTTACGCCGGTAGGATTGTGTCCGACGAGGACTACCACGCGAATAACAGCAACATGGTGTTTGTTCATTGTTCATTATGCCTTTACACAGCATTTCATTCGACGCTAGCAACCTTCACGTCGACGCAGGCGAAGGTGAAGGCATTGGTGTACACCTCATCAACCACAGTGAGAGTGACACCAACTGCCAGTTCACCAACCGTTTGCTCAAGGACCTTCCAGTCCTTGCGGTTGAGTCGACGAACGTCATTCAGGCCGAAGAGTTTCTTCGTATCAGTTACGGCGAGATCTTCTTTGATGCGGGTGAGGTCTTAACCATTGCTAGGTTCCCGAGTCTGCCCATTTCTCATCCAAACTATCTCACAAGGTTCCTGGAGCAGTATCCGGCACTCAAGAAGCGGAAGAAATGAATTAAAATGTCAAAACATCTCTTTTTTACTCGGGAACTCCACGCTTAACGTCCTCGGCATCAACAACTCTCTTTTCGCGATCCTTATCGACTGCCTTGCGCTTGATATAAGTCGTATGAGCCTTTCTCTTACCACCCTTTGAACGTTTGCGGACAAATAGCGTCGCATGCTCATCCTTGACGACCACAATAGCTTGCGCCGCAGCCACATCTTCATCAGATCCACGCCGGACCATGCCGGACTCATAAACTTCCGTCAAATGCATCCGCACAATATACTTGTCATGGTACGTCAACATCTTGACCCAGATAACGACTACAGTCTTGCTCTTCAGAGCTGACCAGGCCATGACACCAAAGTTGCTGTACCAATCAGTGGCATCGTCGAACATCAGGGTGGGCACGAACACGTTAGACGTCTCAAGCCTCAGCCTCTCGCCAGCATCGGAGAATCCCCAGGCGCGCACCTCCTCCCTCACTGCTGCCACTTCCTCTGCCGCAAACTTCTTGTCGAACTCGCCATTCTCAACCTTCTGCAGGCAGTAGCCGATGCACAATCCATCCGGGTTGACTGCAATCTTCCGCCAACTCTTACGATCTTTGAGAACTCGCTCGCCTACCTTGTCGTACTCCACGTCGATGTACTTCTGCCTATCAACGTCGCTCCGTAAGTATATCTGCATAGGGGGAACATTGGCAGGCGTCGGAGAGTGCTGTTTGATGATAGCCTTCATCTCTGGCGACAGACCGAGGTCGAGGGGTGGGACCGTTATGAACTTCTGGCCCCCGTACCTCATCATGGTGCTATTGATCCGAGTCCATAAGGCTCCAGTCACATTGTTCCTCTGGAACAGTACCATCAAGGCAGCGAGAGGAACGTAGCGGTCAAGCTCCACTGTTGCCTCCTCGGCGCGCCTGACAAGCTCAGCCCAGTTGTCCTCGAGTTCATCGGCGAGCGCTTCAAGCCCAGCCTCACTCGCCCGTGCCAACTCTGCTTGAGTAAACTGATGGATCGCCTGATCCTCGGCCTTCTGCTGACCTAACTCAGCTTTAAGTCTCTTCTGGGACTCCTCAGACTCTCTGTTAGCCTGTTCAAGCGCCTCCCTCGCCTCCCTCTCCTCAGCAAGCCGTTTTTATCAAGGGCTCGTACTGCTCCAACAAGCGCACAGACTCAGGGACATCATCAAGGCCTGCAATGGTGTCGTCTAGCTGCTGAAGGAGAGAACCAACGGTGTCTGTGTCGTCCACATCGGACTCTACGTCGATGTCTTGATCAGTCTGGGGCAAAGGAACGCCGTCACCCTGCATGGCGGCCGGTTCAGAGTGGTCATCAGACTCGGACTCGTCAGTGTCGGAAAATTCATCGTGTGTCGTGGACTCTGCGTCGACAACCGGAAGCGGCTGAGGGGCAGCAACGACGGAAGAAGGCTTGGTGGCTGCTGCTGAGCGATCCTGGGCCCGGACTAACTCCTCTTGGACCTTCATCAGAGCAGCAGTCGATGAGGCGAGCTCCTTCTCAAGACGAGCGATCTTCCTCTTCAGAGGAGCTGACGGATCGAGCGAACCGATCTTAGCCAACTCCTCGGCCAGCTTCTCTGAGCCAGCGAAGGACAGCTTCTTGCTGAGCTGGGCGTGGGCGATAAACTGGCCAAATTGGCCTGCCGGAACACGAGAATCGAGTTTCTTCGAGTCCTTGTGGCGCAACACAAGGTGGAATGCGCGGTAAATCTCAACCTGCTTCTCAACAGGGAGCGAGTCGACGCCGACTAGAGCCTTATGAACAGATTTGGCGGTGAAGTGGTCACAAAACTTCCGTCGGAATGCCTCAATTGTGTCGGGAGAGTCAAAGTCGACCTCGCAGAGGTAGTTGCGGTTAGTTGCGTCACATATCGCGCGTAGTTTGGCAACTCCATAGTCGTGAACGTGCTGGCTTAAAGTGCGCTTCAACGGGAACCCGAAAACAACGTTGATCGTACGAATGCTGATCAGACGGACGCAAACGAAGAACAGAGGGTCATCAGAGACGATGCCGTGATCTTGCAGCCAGGTTATACGGCTCTTTGTGGACGAAAGGGCGTCGTATGCACGGAATGAATCATCTGTGTAAATAGGACCGTGAAAATGAAAGTGACATACCAGAATCGTCAGGAGCAAGCATTGTCTCCTTCAGTTTGCCGAGAGAGATGATGTCTTCGTTAACCATTGTCAATTTGGTCCTCAGAAGACTTTCTCGAAAAATGAAATACGTTTTATCTCAATAAATATTGCCAGCTGTCATGTAAATACCTCCGATCAGCCATAAAGACCCAAGAGCTACCCCTTGGCCGATTTTCAGCTCATTCTGCACCTGCGCTGTTTTTGGCCGTTTTTCGATGGGCATCTCATCGCTCCATTTTTCGATTTTGTCAATTTGGTCCTCAGAGGACACAGATTAAATTTTTCAGTGTCCTCTGAGGACAACATTGACAGGATTGTAGCTTATCCAGAACTTGGAGGTGGCCAGAAACTGAAATCGCTGAAAAGCTCAGAGACGTCGTTATATCATCTATAACGGCATCTCTGAGCTTTTGGGCGCACGGTTTCATCCCTGACGTGGAGATCGATGGTGGTGAAAATGAAGAATTGACTAGGAGAGCTCTACGCTTGCATGCAGCCTTCTATTAGGTTGTTGATGTTGGTTATATGCTTCTTTTTCGTTCTCGATGCGTGTGGATGAGTATTCTGTTGCAAGATTCATTTTTGATGGACTGATGTTGGTTATAGAGGATAAAGGCACCAGAATGGATCATATGCATGCTATAAACCCGTTCTGTGCCGTTGGAATACCATAGCTGCGCAGCAATGTCGAGAGTCACAGTTCATTTCACATTTTCACACGCATTTTAAGGAAACAACGATGGCAAGAAGTAAACAAGGCAATATACAGGCCACTGAAGCTCAAAAGGAGAGGAGAATGGCTCTTGGCAAGAAAGCGCAGCAAAAAGAGCCAGAGCAAGTCCAACAAGTCCACGAAAACAGCCCGAAAAGCTCACAAGACGCCCATCGAGATTGTTCAGACCTTTATCAGCAATTTCCTCACTAATAATGACGATATTACCCGCGCAAACGGATGGGTTGTCGACTTCAGCCAGAAGTTTGCCGCCGAGGTCCCTAAGATGAAAGTAGCCTCCTTGAAGAAGGACAAGCTCTACGGCAATCTCCAGTCGGTCGAAGAGATCAGCCGCAAGTGGCAGGGAGGCGGTGATGAGGACAAGCGTCACCGCTTCAAGGCTCTCCTCAGTCTTGACGCCCAGACAGATGAGCTGGACACGGACGACCCACTCATCGCGACTGTCCGCGAGATGGATGATGCCTTTCACCGCATTCCCATCGCCTACCGGGCTAAGGTCCATGCCTTCGCTGCTTCATCGTGCGGTGTGACGGTCGATGACGTCAAGCTCGTCCTGAGCAAGCCTTGCCGTGACCGCGACGCGGATCTCATCTTCGCCAGACCCACCAGAGTTCTGAAGAAGGAGGCTAAGACACTCAGTCAGCTCACTTCTGTCATTGCGAAGCGGAATGCGGAACGTGCTGAGGCTGAATCGCGTGATGTGCTGCGTCGCAAGGTATACCAAGCCATCATGAATTACTACTTAGAGTGTTCGGCACAGGAGCTATAAATTCTTGTTTTATTTTCATTTCATTTACACTTCTTCGTCATCCTCAACGGAAATATTCCATTCACTGTCCCAGAAGTTGGCTTTCTTCTCCTTACGCATCTCGGTCCTCGTTTCCTTGATCTCTTTGACCAGCGTGAAAGAACGAAGGTTGTAATGGCGGATAATCATCAACTTCTGCCTGATTCGGGTGACGTTAGGCCGTTTTGCCGCACGTTCACGGCGCACGGACACACGGGTGCGTTCCACGAACGAGTCAACACTCCTCTTGTCGGAAGCAGGCATCCCATGAGCGTGCTGATCAAGTCTATTACCATGGTTGGTCACGCGGATCAACGTAGAGCCTTGCATTATCATCCCACAGCACTCTGTCAGGCTCTTGCCGAGGTTGGTCCACTTGTTGGGACCCATCGTGCCCTCCATCGTGACAATGGCAAGTGGGTTGCCCCCCGTGTCCACCAGCTGCTCGACCTGCGACGGGTCCGATGACTCCTTGAGGCCAAAGGACGCATACATGTCCTGGAGTCGCTTGTCGCACTGCAGTCGGACGAGTTCTTCGGCAGATGCTATGCTAAGAAGCACCCTCGCGAACCCAAGACCTCTGCAGGAGACGGCTGTCCGTAAGCCGATGACAAACCGCTCCTGGTGCAGTTGTCCGCTCAGGGTCTGCCCCTCCCTGTACGACTCGCGGAAGAGAAGGCATGCAGCCTTGATGTTGTCCATCTCAACCCCACGAATTGCGATGAGACTGTGTTAACAAGAAGTGTAGTGGGTCTGACATACATGACGAATGAGTAGTTCAGACAGTCGAGGTTCGAAGTCGCCAGATCTCTGTTGAAGAAGGCCCTGACAGACGGCAAGAGCTCAGACTTGTCTGAAAGCTTGACATATTGAATATAGGCCTTGTGTTGCGATAAATTCATCGTCAGCCATGTCGGAAGTGGCGTTTCCATTGTTTTTCACCAAACAAGTGACGTAATGTGAAAATTGTGAAACTACCAATGTTGAAAAAAAAAATTGGTAGTTGGGGGAAACACACCAAATGGGATGTACTGACCAATAAAACTCCTTTACTCACTACTCAGCGCGTGCATGACCGCAAATGCAGCAAACAAGCTCCTCACCCATGTCTGCCAACTCGCAAACCATCACCCCAGACTCTTCGTCCCATGCCAAAGCCGAATAATCGTTGACGTACTGCCACATCTCGTCAACGAGCTCCTGGAAGAGGCGCACCACCGCCGCCGTGGCATGGAATTGGTGCCTTGCCTCCATGTGGCTGCGAATGGCGAACCATGAGCGAGCTTGTCTGCAGCATTGGTGGACTCGGACACGACGAAGCCTGTTCAGCGGGGGGACTGAGTAGTCCTGGCGACCGAACGAGCGAATACCCGTTAAGAACGTGCAGATGAGGGTGGTCTGCTCGGTCAAACACAGCTTCTCGATCATGGCCGACCTGTGCAACTCGGCTCGGACCTCCCTGGTTCTTGATGAACTCTCTCTCAAAGAACTCCTCGAGGAGGTAAAAAAGAGAATTCGGAGATGATCGTGAAGAAGAGGCTGGGCAGTGAGCCTGCTGTTGACATAGAGTGTCTGGGCACATGGCTTCTCCGCCTTGTCTGCTTGCCCAGGAGGGAGCAACGCCAGCTTTGTCTGGTGTGCCTGCAGACTGAGCATGACGTGGAACAGGTGGCACATGGACGCGGCCAAGAAGTGGAATGCGACTTTGCTGTCGGTGACAGGCTCGGTTGAGTAGTAAAGAGCCTGGAGATAGCCAATGAGTCGCACAATATCTTGGACGGACTCAGGAAGAGCCTCGTAATCCTCGTTCGTGGTGTTCGCCATGCGAACTCTGGCAGCAGACTGCTCGTTGCACCCGACAGTGCGGTCAATACTGCGGTTGGATGACATGCGCTGGAGCTTGCGCTTGTCTACGGCAGTTGCGTTCCGATCAGCGGGGAAGCTGGCGCATAGCCGTGCCACTTGCTCGAGCAGGCGGTGCGAGTTGTGCATGATCGGAGGACAAAAGACAACTCGCTCCGTGTGGATGACTCGGGGCTCTGGCCGGTTCTCGAAGATGGCCCTCTTGTCGGAGAAGTTGCCATACTCCTCTTTCGGGTCCTGCACACGGTCGGGGTCGGCCTGCACGGCGTGGAACGCTGCCTTCTGCTCGAGCAAATCATGCAAGGTGACCCGAGAGTGCGCCGGAATGGGGTGCAGCGCCTTGTGGTCTCGACGGATGCTGTTGAAGGGCTGGGGATAGTGCCCTCCATTACCCTCGATGCCGGATGACAGCTTCCTGATGGCCGCGTGATCGCCCATGACGATGACTTGGTCGAAGGTGGTGACCTGGTCAGTTCCTCTGATCGGTATGAGGGCTTGATAGATCCGCTCGACTTCTTCCTCAACGAGTTGAAGGTTTCCCTCCTCCGTCAGCTCCTTCTCACCGGCAAGACACTCAACGAGTCGGAAGGGGGGAGTGATGCGGTTAGGGAACGTGAAGCCTGACGGGTCGTAGATGCGGATCTTGAACGTTGCGGTATGTCCCTTCCATGCGTCGAGCCACAGGAGTAGTTTTAGTGGTTGGAACTCGACATGGCCTGGGTCCTGAAGGGCACGAGAGCAACGCTCGAAGTTCGTCTGGTCAGACTCGAGCCACTCCGGGTGAAGCACTGCCTGCTGCAGATAGTACACGCCATCAAACCACACCGTTTCCACCTTGTCCCAGGTCGAGCTGTTCAGTCGCTTGCCCAGATGGGCGATACCTACACTGCCTTTGAGGGACTGGTACATGCTGCGTTTTCCGGTACTCTAACCGGGACTTAAAGTCCCAGAATCAAGTCCCGGAATCCTTGATTGATTTTGATCGATGTCGTCGGATCATCCCCAAAGTGGGTGACAGTCTTCTACTAGCCTAGTTCTACCTCTGGAAACATTATTAGCGCATGTCGATGTCACAAAAAATATTTATGATCGTTTTCCGTATCGTCAGTGCAGGATAAGGTCGCATGACTTGGCCAAAGTCGCTCTTCAGAACTCGATCGTCTGACACATACAAACGCTAAAAGTGGTTGGCAAAGATGCATTAGACCTTGTATATGACGTGTATAGACAAAATTTCGGGTGTTGCACTGTCACCTCTGAGGGGTATCCTCTCAAAAAGTGTTGAAACTCCTACTGTAACATCCCCTTGCTGTCCTAGCAACGGAATAGTACTTTATTTACTTCAACTTTATCCCATTCGATAAAGAAAAGTCAAATTGTGTGAGCAATCTTCAACCTTAAAGTGCACATACAGGCATCATGGAAAAGACCCAAAAACGAGAAATCCTGATTGCAATTGCAAAAGAAGTATTCTACTTTCAACGCGATTGTGCTCAAGCCATGCCTGTTGCGGTTTCAGAGGTGTGCTGGGCTATTCTGCCAGATGATATCCGAGCTCTCTACAAGAAGAAGCAAGCGATGGCTTGTTCTCTTCGTCATGCCCTTATCCACGCTCTGGATGGACTCGCCCCCTCGTCTTACCAGATCAACACCGAGGGTAAGGTCAAGGGTGTGTTCCTCAAGGACTTCGGCGAGATCAACCTATCAAGGCTGCAGGACAACCTGCAGGCAGCATCAGGTACCACTAGCACTGTGGTATGGCAGCCTCCGGTTTCGCGCTACATCAGCATCCCCTTCCAGACCTATTCGAAGAAGAAGGACAAGAGGGCTCGGAAACAGTCTCAACCCGCCCCTCAGTCGGTCGTAACTGTTCGTGACAATCTGGCCAGTGAACACAGACAGCGGGAAGCAGCGCACATCGACCAAGTCGCTTCCCAATTTTCCACATGTGTGGCGCAGGCAACGGCACTTATCCAGACAGGAATGAACCGGCGCCACGCACTCGACAACTTCACTTATCAGCAGCTACGAAACTCATTGCGCATGTGTTGTGGGGTCTGTCACGATCCGATGAATCTGCTGCTGAAGATTGAGGACGACAACTCCCTGCAGTGCCAACAATGCGAGAGGTACTTCCATTATAGCTGTGTCAGTGGCTACTTGGAGGAGCGAATGGCATACCCGGCATCTAACAGGGCCGATAAGCAGAAGATATCCATCTGCGATGACTGTAAGGCAATCAATGGTAACGACGAGTGCTTTCATCGTACACCTCCAACCGAGACCACCCAAGCAGCGGACTGTGGTAGAAGTATTAAGGATGGACCCAGCATGCTCTGCTACTTTTGTTCCAACTGGTTCTGTCCGGATCATATCGCGGACACCGTTTTTGACACTGGAACTGACATGTTGAAGCGTCCTTCTCGTCGTGTTCCGGTGTGCGTGAATTGCTTTCCTCGCATTCAGAGAGGCCAGCGACAGTTCAACGGTGAGTATACCAACGCTGCCCGCGCTATTACAGAGCCATTGACACTCGCGGATGACGAGGCTCGTGATGATGTCAGTATCCGCGAGGAGGTGAGTGATGAGGAGGATGACCAAGAGTGATAAGTGGAATAAAATGAACGAATGACTGATGCGGCACATTCTGTTTACGCTATACGACGATTTTAGAGAGCGCCAGAGAGGTGCTGCAGGGAGAGAGCTTGTGCTTGCGTATCCTGAGGGATGCGGGATGGGAGGGGCCGACGTAATTGGCCAATCCACGTTTGTGGATCACCTGGTGTCGTCCATACCGGGCGTCTCTCCGCCACAGGCTGTGTTGCTGCGCATGGAAAGCAGTGTTAACTGTGTTCTATTGCACGATAGCACGGGGTTATTGACTGATGCGGCACCTACCTTAAATTGCTCGTCATCCACAGTTGTGGATGGACCGATATCGCGCTAAGCATCGCCAAGCACCTCTCAAAGGGCAATCATCCGCTCGACAAGATCATCACCTGTTCATTTCACCATGGAACGATGAGCAGCTCCGCATCCTTGGCGATAATGCGCGAGTTCTTCAGCTGCTCGCCATGATGGTCCCTTGGATGCGGAAGATCTTGGCCTCGCCTGCATTTAACCCCGGGTGCAAGCCCAATAGCACCGAGAAGGACCTCCTCGGCAAAGAGCTCGAACAGGACGTGGATTCATCAAGAATCCTTCGTGAGATGTCCAATCGAGCGGCGTACAACAAAGCCCATGCCAAGATCATTCGTGATCTCGTTGAGTACCGGAACCGCGCAGCTCACAATGAGCTTGAGCCCGACACCCCTGCCCAAGGTCCTGGAGCTGGTCGAGAGCTTGGCCCAGGCCTTCTCGGTTCCATTGCACGATAACGTCAGGGCGTTCATCGCGCTGCTTAAGTCGCCAGTGTCGCTCGTTGCGACAAGTGAACATCATGCTCTGACGAAGAAGGTCAGCATTCTTGAGGATGAGATTGAGAGGCTGCGTAGCGGCGGCCGTAAGACCATGCTCAGGCTGCCAGGTGTCAGGTCTCAGCCGGAGCCCACCACTTTGGAGCAGGCAACGATGACGACTTCGGACGTCGGAGACCTGGATGAGCCGAGGCCCAGGCCCGAAGACACGGGCAAGACGCGCGGTACGCTCATGTCCCGCACACTGACTGCTAGCCAGGTGGACCAGCTAGCTATGGCCAGAACGCATGACCCCCCGCTTGTCCTGTCAGGACGTTGCATCGTGTGCGGGGGCTCATGCGAGACCTCAGAGTGGGCTTGCCGTCGTACCTCAACGACGACACCCAAAGATCCTTGCCGAACGTTGATTCGGAAGGTTAGGACTGGGAATACTCGCGACGTCTCTGTCTACCTCACAGATGAGGCATTTGAGTGGGTCAAACGTCGCGATCAGACAGGCAAGAGAGCGAGACAGGAATAAATGAATGTATATGTGCATGTCTGGGCCTCAGCGCTGTCGTTCAGGCCAATCCACGTTTGTGGATCCGTGCAGTTTATGGCTTATCGACCGGACATCTCCTGAACTGAGCGCCAGGGGGCGGAGGTGGCGTTGGCGTGGGGCGTGGAGGCGCTGGGGGCGGGGGTGGCGTTGATATTGGGCAATTACATAAAGTGCACGGTGCTTGGAATTTCATTCCAACCTCAAAATGGCGGGAAAGCATTATTGGAAGGAACTAGTGGCAGCTATGCGGTTCTTTATACTGCAAAAGCAACCAGCTGTCGTCAAAAAGCGCGCCATCTACCATCAATAACCAACATCTGCGTTGCACTCCACTGTTCTCGGTCGTTAATGCACAAAATCACTAAACAACATCAGAAAGGAACAAAAGATAGATACTATAGACGTCCGTTTACCTATTCAGCCAGGCGCAGGTACTGACGCGCCGTCTCTCGGGCAGAAGATATACCATGGAGGGATGCGTTCTGGGCAAGGCGCTTGAACGACACAACGAACAGCGGAAGTCGCTCCCACTCTCCTTGGGCCCAGTAGTGATGGTCGTACTCGAGTGATAAATATTCGTAGGGGTGAATTGTTCGAACGCACACGAAGAAGAGAAGCGGGAGCAGTTTCGTCTCATCAGCAGCAACACGAACAAGAACGTGACCAATGTGGCACTGCACATTGGTCACGACCGGGTTGTCGTTGATGCGATGGACACCGATTGTTTCAGGGTTGGCGCTGACGCAAAACTGGGTTCCATCGATGAGGTAGTCGTAGTTACCATTTGACTGGCGCTCATGGATGACCTCACCAGCATAGACACCGACCAGAGAACCGACGTCGATTCGGTGCGACGAGATGACCCCTTGGCCAACATCGGTGCCCATGAGGGACTTCTGTGGCTCAAGAAGGATCCCATCTGCGGTCTTAGCGATGCCGTTCTCAAGTAGTTCTTCGCCTGCATGCTCAGAGTCCGCCTTCTTGCCACCTGCACCGAGGAACTGCTCTCTATCCTCCTTAGAGAGCTTTTTCAGAGACATCAATTTCTCGTAATCATCTAGAGACATTGTAATGTTCTCCTCTTCCTCTGATCCATCTGTAGCAACATGCGGGATCATGATAGTGTGCATTCCTGTTGTCACTCACAATTGCGAAACTCGCTCTCTGTTCCATAACCTGCACATCGGATTTGAACGATGACGACAGACAGCCAACAGTGGATCGCATTTGAGCATCTTGCGGCTCTATACACCACTATAAAGCGTGGTAAGATAGAGACCGCAAGTCAATGCATCAACATGATCGAGGATTCCTGTGTGGAACGATTTGTGATGTTCTGGCTAACTACAGAGAACGCGGCGACGATTTACAACGAGAAAACGGCTGCTCTGCAGGAGAGCTATGGAGACGGAGTTGTGCGGTGCTCGGGTACGGACAGCATCACGAGAACAATATCATCTTCCTCTCGTGGTGTCGAGCATGTATCGAGCATTGAGCGAGCATCAAGCGTCATGCAGCGTCACTTGGAGTTCCTGCATTGGGGCAAGATCGCCCTTTCCTGTAGCGGCAGGACGCTAGCTGACTTTGCGACTCAGCACTTCCCCTTCCGTGTCTCTGATATTGAACGCAAGATTGTCTTCGTGATGGTCACCGTTCCCAATGAGTTCATGGTTTGGTACAAGGCGCTTGTTGACGAGAAGATCGATGAAGAAGAGTTTACCTACTACATCATTTATCGTCTTAACTCCAGCGCGAAGGATCACATGGTTGTTAATGCCCTAACCTTCAAATATGAATGATCAGAGAGAGTGATGTGGTTAAATGGATTGCAAATGAGTCTTTTTAATGTCTCACCACCTGTTTGGGCCTCAGCGCTGTCGTTCAGGCCAATCCACGTTTGTGGATCCGTGCAGTTTATGGCTTATCGACCGGACATCTCCTGAACTGAGCGCCAGGGGGCGGAGGTGGCGTTGGCGTGGGGCGTGGAGGCGCTGGGGGCGGGGGTGGCGTTGATATTGGGCAATTACATAAAGTGCACGGTGCTTGGAATTTCATTCCAACCTCAAAATGGCGGGAAAGCATTATTGGAAGGAACTAGTGGCAGCTATGCGGTTCTTTATACTGCAAAAGCAACCAGCTGTCGTCAAAAGCGCGCC
The DNA here is from genome assembly GCA_019828565.1 of Carpediemonas membranifera. NCBI lineage: Eukaryota > Fornicata > Carpediemonas > Carpediemonas membranifera. The sequence goes on along the minus strand of JAHDYR010000035.1, from coordinate 149,918 downwards.
ATCTACCATCAATAACCAACATCTGCGTTGCACTCCACTGTTCTCGGTCAATGCACAAAATCACTAAACAACATCAAAAGGACTGTTCATACGTTATTAAACATTGCTTGCTACTTCTGTTTCATCTTATTGTCGTTTACAGCTGTGTTGTCCTCAACAAATGCCAAGACAGATCAACGAGGCGTTCGCGGCTTCCCGTTGAAGACTTGCCATTGCCAGAGAGAGTGCCATGCCTGGCACGTCTCTCTTCTTGTCTGCCGCGTGAAGGAATCGACCAGGCTGGATTCATGTGCAGCTTATGCAGCAATGGACACTCTGGAGTCAGAACTGCATTTGCAGCAGCTTATTGCTGCTATTGAGCTTACTTGTGGCCCTGTCCCATCAGAAAGAAACAACAGACAGGCCCGAAAGATCGCCGCGGTCATTTCTGGTGAGTTTGACAGAGCATTCGACCGTTTCTTGCGCGATCTCTTCGCCGACAGCCCGTCTATCATGAGAAGAGCTAGATCTCCTGGCGGAGATTCCCCAAGAGCCCATTGAAGATGTGCCTGTCGCGGTAGGAGAAACCGCCAAGCCTGCATCCAAGCTTCAGCCCAAGACCACCAAGTCTGCGAAGAAGAAGGTGCAGACAAAGAAGCTGAGACAGCTGGCGCCGCGACGCGCTGGTACGCCTGCCCCGACACAACAGCAGGTCATCGTACCACTCAAGAACCTCAGCCGCCAGGAAGAGACAAGCCTTGAAACGTGGATTCGCAGCGTGCCGAAAAACTCTGCCATTACCATCGATATCTCTGGGATGGATGGTTTCAACGCCAGTGAGTCGACCCTTCACGAGCTGGAACACTCATTCCAGGAGAACAACGTCCGAGTTATTCGGGCCTGGATTGCTTACCAGCTTTGTCTCTACGACTGTTTGTCAAGCCAGAAGATTAAGTATAACGAAAACGTGGCCCCCAGCGACGCCCTGCTCTCAGTGGCTCTTCAGCAGCAGAGGATCTTTGTCCAGGCGAACAAGCAAGGTGCACTTTCCACACGCCTTAACATAACGAAGACCCCCTTCTACAACAACGTTGTGGAGCGTCTGAAACTGATGGGTGAGACAGAAAGCATGATGTCAAAGTTCCACAACATCATTGGTGTCATCATCATCCACTTCGCCGACTTCACTTCCTTGCTGAAGAACCGAATGATCCCGAAGGATAACGATACAGTCAGGGGCTTGAGCACCCTCATTGTTCACAGTCATCTGTGCATGGTTTACTCAACGGCGAAAGATATCCGTCCTGAGATCTACAATGCTCTGACGACAAGCAGTACATTCCCGCCAGACCTTATGGCGTTTGCAAGAATGGCATTTGGTCTCGGACAAACCGCGGCGGTGACCCATGAGTCGCCCGAAAAGCAGAAGCATGCGGACAACACAATAGAGGATGATTCAGAGATCGAGACAAGTGGTAAGAGGGTGAGGACTGAGTAAATGGATTGCAAATGAGTCTTTTTAATGTCTCACCACCTGTTTGGGCCTCAGCGCTGTCGTTCAGGCCAATCCACGTTTGTGGATCCGTGCAGTTTATGGCTTATCGACCGGACATCTCCTGAACTGAGCGCCAGGGGGGCGGAGGTGGCGTTGGCGTGGGGCGTGGAGGCGCTGGGGGCGGGGGTGGCGTTGATATTGGGCAATTACATAAAGTGCACGGTGCTTGGAATTTCATTCCAACCTCAAAATGGCGGGAAAGCATTATTGGAAGGAACTAGTGGCAGCTATGCGGTTCTTTATACTGCAAAAGCAACCAGCTGTCGTCAAAAGCGCGCCATCTACCATCAATAACCAACATCTGCGTTGCACTCCACTGTTCTCGGTCGTTAATGCACAAAAATCACTAAACAACATCAAAAGGACTGTTCATACGTTATTAAACATTGCTTGCTACTTCTGTTACATCTCCTTAGGACATTTACTTCTGATTCTGTTTCTGCTCTCTTCTCCAGCACCTCTGCCATCTCGAGACCTGTCAGCAGCATTGATCTCATTCCTGCATCACAGAAAGTATCAATCTCTTTTCGTCCGCTCAATCATTGCAATAAACTGCCTGTGCAGTCTTCCGCGCACACCTTTTGCGCACTTATTGGTGCTCACCTGCCTGTATCCCTTGTGGCATGTGTCACAGCTGACGTTCTCGCGTCCATGAAGGTCTCTACCACACACTATGCAGCGCCGATAGAAGACTTGACCCTCAAACCCTCGCTGACAGCAGTCGGTCAGTCTCTTTCGCTGAGCTGCAGACAGGGTGACCTCTTCTGTATCATCTAACAGAAGCGGACTCGGCTTGGCGACGCATTCATGCACGCGCATGATGACCTTGAGCTTGTCAAGACATTCGGCAGCAGTGGGACGCTTCGCAGGGTCGAAGTGGAGCATCTGCATTGCCAGGTCGTACAGGCTGAGACAAGTAGGTGGCGTGGTGCCGCGAATCGGGAGCTCAGAGTTCACGTTGACACACTCGAGGCAATCTTTGAAATGTGTCTGTGCCTGAGGTGACAACTGCAACTGCCCACCATAGAATTGGCACCAGTTCAGCAAGCTACCAAGCTTCAGCATCTTTTTTCTTCTTCTTGTTGTCGATCTGCGCCATGTTTGCACCCATGTCAGTCACCTTCGCGGCAAAGGGGGACTTAGAGAGACCGTTAACGAGCATCATAATGACAATACCGCAAGAGTAAATGTCCGATGCAGGTGTGACGACATAAGAAGTGACGAAAAGAGCCCCTGCCGTCATGCGCGCGAGCTTGGAGGTGTCGCGTGCAGCAGGAATCACTGAGCGCGAGACAAGGTACTCGTAGAAAAGCTCTGGGGGCAAATATCCATGGGTGCCGCGATACTCGGATGCGAATCTCAGTTGTATGGCCCACCTGTCGTCGCCATTAGCCGGCTTCCTCATTGCAGACCCAAAATCAATGAGGTATCCCTTCTGACTCTTGCTGAAGAGGAAGTTGTCTGGCTTAATATCGCAATGGACAACCCCGTGGTCATGCATGTAGCATACTGCCTGCAGCAGATGCGAAACATAGCGGAACTGCACGCTGGAGTGAGCCTTGCAGATGCCAGCGAAGGGGGTACAGTTGACCAAAGGAGCCATGAAGGCTGGATCACGGTCGACAAAAACCTGTATCGACGACAGGGAGGACATGCGGACTGTCCTTGAGCGCTAGCAGGGTGGGAACCTCCATACCATAATGCTCATCAACTTTGATCACGACCTGCAGCTTTTCAGGTTCAAAGTCGTGCAGATATTGTCTACTATTACCAGGTAAGGGAAGTAAGTCGCTCCAGCTTGTCGCTATCTAGCTCGAACACCATGCACAGGTAGCTGTGTGAAATTCGGTCTTAAAGTGCATTTCGCGACAGCTAGCTGTGCGTCGCAACGAGAGAAGTAGCAGTGGAAAACAAGCCAGGACTGGCTTATGAATGGTGTTTATGGACATCAGCTATGCTCCAATCATAAACTCTTCCTCTTTACAATGTCAGATGAAGGAAAAGACGATACTGTCGGCAGTATCGCTCTCTGAGCGCTCCTCATCAATCACATTCTCTTGAATCTCCCCATCACCATCTCTGCCCGCCACCTCCCCGCCATGCTCGTCGTGGTCGATCTTTGGTTCCTCATCGGCACTCTTGCATAAGTCCACCTCCTCACCAAAGGCGCCCTCCTCGCTCTCCTCGCGAGCTGGCACCTCGTAGTGCATCCACTCTGCCTGGTAAGCTGGCTCGTCGGACACCGCCTCCTCGTCAGTATCGCCCTCTCTCTCGCCCTCTGGCATCTCTGTCTCGCGAGTCAGCGAGCCGAACTCCGCCTCCTTGTCAGCCTCGCTCTGCCTCTCTTTCTTCTTAGTATCGTGAAGCTCGATCATTCTGGCCTTGAGCCTGTTGTAAAGCCAGCCATCGAGCATCGGCGGCACCAGGTCGGCAGAGCTTGTGATCTCCGGGTTGAGATCAAAGATCGTCGGGCGCCGCGTGGTCGTTAAGTGACTGGACGCCAACTGGTGCCTGAACTGCTCATCGGTCAGGCTGATGCGCTTGTCCTTAATGACCTTCTGAGGCTTCTCCTGCGGTCTGCCGCGGCGCTCTAGCGTGCCGATAGACTGCATCCTATCGGTGGACACGTCGATCCGCTGCGCAAAGCGAAGCATGCGAACCGTCAACCCCTGAACCTTGAGCGCCTCCGATACAGCACTGGCCTGCGGGAATCCCGATTTGAGCGTGCCAAAGCCCATCCAGCTCGGGCACGAGGTAAGGTCTATCGCATCGGGGAGATTACCTTGGAGATACGAATACTCCCAGCCCGTCTGGTTGAGCAGAATGGCAATGGCGCCATACGGGCTGGGGAGACTCTCAACTGATGCAGGGGACACCTCTTCCTCCTCTTTCCAGGACAACGGCTTCGCAGGGTGTGGCAAGTCGAAGTTCCGGAAAGACTGAACAGCCGAAACGATCCTCTTAGCCATAGCAGGCGTCTTTGTAGCGAAATAATGCGCCAAATAAGTCGTAACGTTGTCGCTTCGGACAATCTCGATGCCCTTCTGCATTTCAGCGCCTGTTTCCTGGCAAATGCTGGCCAAAACGTCCTCCAGGTGCTTCTTGTACACACTACGCGTCTTCACTGAAACTCTATCAGACCAGCGCTTAACAATATCGTCGTTATTTGCAGCTAGAACCTCCATAACACGAGTTTTCTGTTGGTATTGCAATTTCAGAATTTCGTACATACAAAATTATCAAATACTTGGATTCGACCTAAACTTGGCTCAGATCCGCAATCCTGAGCTGGAGTGGGTTCATGGGAACTTTTTAAAATTTTAAAGTAGTCATGAACATCCAAATTCTAAGACAATCTCCGGTACTGGAAGTAATTCTGAAATTGCAATACCAACACAAGTTATATTTCTGAAAACCGAATACACGGTGATACTGTTATCTATTAGCTCCAGTAGGGACCCAGGCCAGGTTTTGTACACCCTACCCGCTTGCCTCGGAATTCGGACATGCCGAAATTCTGAAATTCGAATACCACCGCCCATTTTTGACGTATGAGATCAGTATCCCATGCCAAACCTCAGGACCGCATTCGTGTACCTTTTCCTGCCCTGTATCCATTATATAACCACCCAATTTCCTTTCACAATGTGCACTTTATGCTCGCAACGAGACTGAAATGGCGAACTTAAGAATAGAAAGAATACTGGCAGCTTTAACGTAGTAGGCATGCACATATCACTAAGAAACATCAGTAAGCGAGCGCAGAGCATCATTAAAGCAACAATAATCCCTAAACAACATCAAGTACCATAAGTCCACCACGTCCATACGATATGAACTATAAATGAACCACTGAGCAGTACAGATGATTTGAAAGTACCAGGCATGGCCAGAATACCGCAATTATCGTCCGTTGATCCACGTGACCTCCATCTTGGTCGGTATCCAGAGAACCTCCGTCAGACGCTTGCAACGGAACATTTAGGGGAGCATCCTGAATGGGGCCAGATTTGAGGGACCCTTGGTCTGACATGCCATGACCGAGTACTCTAGGGGCCTCCACAGTGCGTCCCGAGGTACGTTATAGCACCACAGACCTTCCCCCAAAAGCTGACTCCTGGACCCCTTGGCCGGAGCTCGCCGAAACGTGAAAATCGGCGATGATTTCTCCGTATAACGTCATAGGGGGTTATATGGGGCTCGTTTCAGCCGCAGATAACGTCTCTTGGCCATATTAAATTTGCGAAGGCCCCGGCTCGCTGGCCGGACGATTTAATCAGCATCGGCGAGAATGGACGTGTGGGTAGGGCTAGGGGTGTGATGACGGCTGGTGGTAGTCACGGTATGAGTTCTGACAAGCCGCAGGCGATATACATAAACTCTTAGTAACCATTTAACGTCTCTTGGCGATATACGATGCTAGACTTGTTCACTTGGCTGGAAGAAGCCACTGAGTTCGAGAAGAAGGAGCTAATGACCAAGATCAATGCAGCTGCAAGCGCTAAAGGCAAATGCGACGTCCTTCGCGCGCTTTTGCTGCCTAGGCGCGATTTACTCGCTACTGTGATCAAGGAACGTACGTTACTGAGCGAAATTGTTTACACAGGTGTTAATCTCAAGCGTATTGCCACGTTCTTCCGCCTCACGCGCCAGGAGACAGAAGATAGCGAAGAAGGACCTTAAGGCGCAGTTTATGGCGACGATGAAAATTGAATGAGGGGTGAAAGGGTCACAGGGGAACACAAGAAAACACTGAAGCAGGTCCTCGGCGGGGATACCTTCACGCACCCTGTACGACGGCGAGGTGGAGAGCGCGTATTCGGGTGAAGAAGAGCATTCGTGAGGGCTAGAATGAAGACAAACGCTAGGCTTGAGTGTGAACTCGCGAAGGAGGAGGACGAGGACATCAGGGATTGTACTCGGGTTCAGATGATGAAGCTGGCCGATGAGGAAGACCGAGGAGTTGGAAAAGGAGATGGAATACACGCGCGCGAGTCCGGCATGATGTGGTATGAGCGAGAGCAGACGAGATCTGCGGTACTTGTCGTGCGTGGCTCATGCAGGGATAACGCGTCCCGCGAGATCACGCCGACCACGTGCTTTCGGGAAGCGCTGGCACGGGCCGACCAGACGTCGATACTGCAGCGCTTACTGGCGAGAAGACGTTGACCACGAGACTCCCTGCCGAAGCCTGAGTCGCACGTCGCGTGACAGCCAGTCTGGATCTCTGCTCAGAAGACGGAGATCCATCTCTCAAGGAGCAGGTCGAGCGGCTGAAGAAGCAGGTGACGAGAGAAGAGACCACTTTCTGAGTGCAGGCGTATCCATCATGTGAGCATGACGTTGGGTACCTTGCTTCCCGCGATGTTTCGTTCGCCGCCAACATGCCGCCACAGTCTGGCACGCTTCCAGGACTTCCTGCCCTGACGCGCTACGAACGAGCCTCGAGGCCTATGCGTTCAGGCAAGGCCCTCTTCATCACGCCTCGAGTAGCCGCTGCCAGGCCTGGTGACTCAGAGGAGGAGACAGAGGAGGAGCAGGAGGAGGCGGAAGGAGAAGAGGGGTGAGGGGCAGAAGAGGAGACGCAGAACACATGCGACGCCCACCATCCAGACTGAGCGAGACTCAGACTCGCATCACCTCTGAGGCCGCGGTGCAGACGTGCATCAACGCGGAGGCTCACGGCTGGCTGTACCGCGATTCATGTCAAGAG
>JAHDYR010000035.1:0-142571 GCA_019828565.1 Carpediemonas membranifera | reverse complement strand
CTACGCGCTATTATAAGTTAATTTTAGGGTGAGCGGCGTATTATATGAAGGACGTAGTAGTTAGTTAGGTTTTGGCAGAAGAAAGAGCTTGGGGTATTTGATTAATAGGAAGCAATTTTCACGGGATATTATTAGCTGGGCCCGCAGCAGAATCCACCACCGCAACCCAGGTCTTACTCTTGTCCTTCGGCTCAATTTGCCTGGCACCGCAAGGCCTCAGTTCTGCACACCCGCCACTCGGGGCCTTCTGCTCGGTTTCCCCTACAGGGCTCCTCTCAGGGATATGTTCTCCATACCATTCGACCCAGTTTGCAATTTTTCAGGCACCCGCCGAAGCGGTTTCGGGCTTGGCGTTTGCCGTACCACGCAATTGGGCCAGTTATGAAACCCACCGATCATCGCTGGGTAGCTATATGATTCACGGCTGCGTTCGGGCTCTTCCACACTTTCCGTTTCGGCATGGATCCCCTCCTCAAGGATTTGTTCCCTATAGGGCTTCTTCCCTAGCTTCCGGCTGGTTCCAAGTTTTGGGTGCCGGGCCGTTCGGCGCAGCTCTGATTTGGTCCAGGTGCCGCCCAGGTGGTATTGTTGCCTTATGGTTACCCTCCTGTTTGGCTGCTGCGCCCCCGATACCTCGCACGTACGTGTATACATGTGCATACGTGCCCCGCCCTATGGCTCTGGGTTATTTCTTATACGTGTGAAGAGTGTGCCGGTTCTGCCGGCTGAATGTTGTCTACGTTCCCAGTATGGGTGAGCGTTTGTATGTTAGCGAGATTAGTGTTCGGGGTTGAGTCCCCCTTCCGCGGCTGGGTGCTACCGGGATACGTGGGGCTTGCGTCCCCGCTGATCCCAGGAGCGCTCCCGCTTCGGTTGAGGGCGGGGGTTGGGTCCCAGTTTGACCCCTGGTCCCAGAGGTCATAGGATTCTGGGATGGTGTACTTACCCGTCTTTCCGGAGGTTCAGAAGGGCACGTCTGCCGTTCTGCAGTCCCTCTCTGACGGTATGGTCCTCGCTGCGGAGGAGCCAGAGCATTTCCAGGATTGCCCTTGAGTTGTACCACTCCGCCTCCTGCCCTTGCCTTAGGGCGTGGTACTGTGTGCGTAGATGCGCCTCCGCCAGGATGTCATTCCATCCTTCTGGGCGTTCTACCGCCTTGCATTGGCAGATGATGTGGCTTTGTGTTCCCAGGGGCTGGTTGTATGCCCATTCTGAGAGGATTTTGGTGGTTTCCGCCGCGGTTCTGGTGACAGTGTACAGGCGAGTAATGGTGTCACCTTCTGAGTCCAGGGTACATAGGGGGCAACACCGCTTGATCCTGCTCAGGAGGGCCTGGGGGCTGGCCGATCGCGCTCCCAAGTATGGCTCTGCTTCTGCCACTGTTGCTGGGGAGGGGAGTGTGTTGGATGCAGTCATGATTACTCTCTTGACTTCCCGTCTGGTTATCATCTCACCCCTTGATCATTCCTGGTTTCTTGGGTCTCTTCCCTTGCTGCATGCTGAGGATGACTTCCGGGGCTAGTACTGTTGCCACCCCTTTGGCCGTTCGGCTCCCGGTGTGCAGTAGTTCTTCTGCTGTGAGGGGTCCAGCCTCCCCTCTTTGCTCTTTCCCTGGCGGGAATCTCCTCCCTGTGTGCCCTGGAGGACGCTCCGTCGCCATTGGTAGAGGCGATGTAAGACCGATCCCTCTCTCCGCTGTCGCCCAGTCCAGATTCCCTAGGGGGGTCGGACGGTCCGGGTCGTGCGCAGACTCATAGAGCCTCCCCGCTCTCTGCCCCCATATCTGCCTCCCAGCACATCCATCCCATTAGTACACGGGCGGCTCCTCCTCCCCCTGGTCCTGTGCCTGCCATTAGGCCGCGCCAGTTGTTCCAGATGGCTCTTCCCCTGAGCGCTTGGCCCCAGATCTCGATCCCGAACTCGATCTTGGGCCAGAGGAAGGTTCTGAGGATGGATTCCGAGGTGGCGGCCGGGGTGGATCCTTTGGTCCACCCTGCTCTCCTTGCCAGGGCTAGGTATTTCCGGGATTGTGACGTCTTCATTTTTGATGCATGCTGCCAACGGATTCTTCCCGCTGGCTAGCCAGAGTCCCAGATACCTTGCTGAGTCTGACGCCAGTGTGGGAGTTCCTTGGATGCTGACCGCTGCAGTTACGTCGGTACTTATCACCACACTTTTGCCTGGGCTGGTCTGGAGTCCATGGGCTTCAATTACCCTGACCACTGCGTCTGTGCCTTCTTCGGCGAGCTGCGGGGTCTCGGCTGAGATGCTTGTATCATCTACAAACATTGCAATGAGGGCAGTTTTTGGGCCTATCGTCCGTTGGAGGGAGGCAGGGGTCCGGGATCTCTCTATGCCGGAGGTACAGTGCCGCCTGGCTTAGCCAGTTAGCTGTGAAGAGAATGAACAGAGTGGGGGCCACCACACATCCTTGCTTGACCCCCATGTTTGTTCTGGACCATGTGCTTGCCCCTCGTACCGAGATGTACGTTTCTGTAAGTGTATTTCGGATGGCCCTCGTCAGTCTTGGGTGTACCCCCATGAGCGTCAACTTGTTCACCAGCAGGTCCCTTGGGACCGTATCATATGCTTTTGCTATGTCAAGTAGGACGCTGGTACGGTTTCCGGACTGGTGGAGTTGGGCTAGGAGGGCTATGTGATCCACTACAGTTTTCCCTTTCATGAACCCAACTTGCTCTCTGGGGATGAACTTCTCCACCGTCGGCCTGAGGCGCCATTTCAGTATCCTCCCGTAGGCTCTGTATAGGGAGGGGGTGAGGGGAGATCGGTCTGTACGAGCTGGGCGTGAGCTTGTCCTTCCCAACCTTGTGGATAGGCGACACCGCTGCATACTTCCATGTGGTTGGCATGGTCCCGCTGTCGTATACTTTCGCGAGCAGGACTGTGATTGCCTCGTACGCTGACTCGGGGGAGGTCCCTCAGACAATCTCCAATAATCCCGTCCGGGCCTCCGGCCGAGGACTTCCTTATGGACTTGACCGCCGCTGTCACTTCTTCAAGCGATGGCGGATGGTCCTCCATGTCCGTTTCCGGCTCGGTTTCCCAGGTGGGTTCCCAGGTGGGTTCCTTCCCGGAGCTTACCTTCGCGTACTGCTCCTGGAGGGAGTCTGCAATCTCCCTCTGCCTTGCTAGAATCTTGTTTCCAGCCTTCAGCATCACCGGGAGACCGGCGTGCTGCTTCTCGTTCCAGAAGCGGAACACTTGGTTTGCGAGGATCCTTTTTGTCGTTTTGTACCCATCACGGGATCCAACCTCAACCTGCTCATTCCAGTCATGTTGGAAGGTCCTCCATGATCTGCTCAGTGCTCCGTTGAGGGACTTTTTGATATCTTTGGCGGCGGTTTTTGCTCCAGGTGGAGGCTTTGGCCAGCCGTTCCCATACCTCACTAGGGATACGTTCCTGGTTTTCTACAGCGAATGGGTGCCTTCTGGAGGTAGCAAACCCGGTGGACAACCATTTCCTTATGAGAGTCTCCATCTCGTCCACTGGTATTTTTGCTGTCTAGTGGTGGCCACTCTTCTAGCTTGGGCCCTGTTCTCCTGGGTTTGACCAGCCACGTATCGATCCGTGGGATTTCCAGTCTCTTTGATATCTCTGGTTTCCCTGTCGGGTTGCTATCCCAGGTGAGCTCTATGGCTTTTGTGTGCCGACCCCCAGTGCCCGATTGTGGTCTTGTCTATTACCCTAACAACCGGGTTTTGGATACCCCCTGTTACCGCTGCATAGTCTATTGTGGACGTTCGGGAGTTAGTCCCGTACGTCAGTGCAGTTGGTGCTATTGGGGTGAGGTTCCATCGCTGGAGGGTCATCGCAGTTGCTTGCCTGAGTTTCCCTGGCCTCCTGTTCCAGTCCCCGATGATGATGATGTCACACCCCTCATAGTTCGCGACGGTTTGCTCTAGCATCCGGTCGAACTCCCTCAATCTCGGGTCGTGCACATCCACTATCGGGAGCGTAGATATTGATGACTGCCGTGGCCCTCGATGCTTTGAGGATGCTTACTTGGATTCGTGGGTTCGTCCCGTCGGACACGCCTACGTCCCATTCCGCTTTGGATTGCGGGCTAATCAGTGTGGCCAGTCCCTTTGTGGGTCGCTTGCGCGTTGCCTCTAATGGCTTGACCTCTCCTGCACAGGCGTACTGGAGATCTACCCAGCAAGGGATGGTGGTATTACCGTACCGCTTGGTTTCCTGGAGGAGGATCGCATCAGTCCTTATCCTCTTGCGGATGGATAAAGCTATGGATCCGCTGTAATCGTTTGCGCCCGCTAGGTGCCCTTCGCTGTTTAGCGATATTATTCTCATTCAGGTTGTTCTGACATAAACTGCGGGAGTTACCCTGCGCGCACTAATCTGCTCTTTGTAGACATTCCCTTTTTGGGCGTACCTTTTGGTGGGTTGCTGAGGCCTCTAACCGAGCAGTCGTTTCCTTTTGGGCAGGCTTGTGCCTGTATTCCCTTAGTTCCCGGCCTAGGGCATACCATTCCCTTTCACAGTCGGGGCCTCACGATGCTTGTCGGCATTGCTGCCGGTCTCCGCTTAGCTTCCTTCCTCGCCGCATGGCAGAACCATTACCTAACGAGCTTAGGTGGGAGCGACAGTGGTTGTTGCCCCTCCCAAGGCTGGATTTACAGCCTGCCGGACAGGCAGGGCTCTTTTTACCTTTTGGTAACCCTGCCCCCGGCCCCTGTGGGAGCACAGGGGTTTGTTGAAAAAGAATGTGTTGCATTTTTGCTCCCGCCGGAATGGTTCGCCGGTGTCCATTTGGACTTTAAGGCCCTACTAGTCACAGCCTGGCCATACATGCTGGTTCATATATGTACTTTTAGCTCAGACTTATATCACACTACCCTCTGCACCTCTTACTTATGATTGTTTCTACTCTCCTTCCTTCTCCTCGTCTCTCTTCCTTCTCAGGTCAGACCTGAAGTTATCCATCTTGGCTGCTAGGGGTGAAGCTGAGGGGCTTCGTTGGTTGCCGAGAGTCGGGCCGCGCGGCTGAGTAAGTCCTCGTTCTCTTCGGTTAGAGACGAGCACTTCTCCGTTGTCTTCCTGAGGTCCTTCCGCATCTCGTCCAACGCAGCTTGGGCTGCTCTCCGGGCTTCCCGTTCTTCCTCCAGCTCCTGGCTTTTTGGCCTTGAGCTCGTTGATGGTTCTGGCTGCAGCTTCTTCCAGCTGTTGTCTGACCTCTGCTTCTCGCCGGGCCATGGCTTGGTCCAGCAGGGCCGCTATGCCTCTGCCCAGGTCGGTGTCCTCCTGTCGTGCTCTTTTTGGGCTGCAGGTCCTCTTGGTCCACCTGTCTGACCTGGCGGGTCTTGGCTGATGGGTTGGGGGGTATGGGGGGGGGCACAGCTCTTAGTTGGAGGGGGCCCGGGCTCTGTTCGCTCTGTCCTGCTACTTTGCGGTTGTTCAGTGACAATTTGCCCGCGTGGAGGGCCATATAGGCCCCCTATGCCGCCATTCGGCATGTAGACCTCCGTCCTCCTGTGGAGCATCTTGGCGAGTTCAGTAGCCCTTCGTCTCACCTTTGTTCGAAGCGCCTGCTTCCTCTCGGTCCTCAGTCTGTTCTTGGCGTTAGTGCTGGCGCCTTCCGGGAAAACACAGTTCAGCGTGTCCCATGGCTTCCCCCCTTTTGGGTGTTCCACGCCTGAGCCCGCCAGGGCGAGTTTGCCTATCCAGGAGGCGCTCCTCAAGGTGCCCACTCGCCTCTTCCCTCTTTCTGCTGGTTCATCCGTGATACCCCAGTCCCGGGGGAGGAACGAGGGGAGGAAGTTGATGGAGCCTGTCTCCGGGTCGACACACATGTTGGCCAGGAGTTCTCGATCGTCGGCTGGGACCTCCGTGAAGTAGTTGAAGATCTTCTTCCTGGCTTCTCTGCCCATGTGGCCTCCAGCTATGTCGAATTTGTGGACGGGCATCAAAGACGCCGCTTGGGATAGGGTCATCCTTTTGGTGTCGCTGACGTCTAGAGTAAGCATCTTTTCCGCGTCTATTTCCGTGGGCTCCGCCCTCAGGTTCGCCCAAGGGAAACCGTCTTGGACAGCGCGGCGGCGCCCGTTCCACTCCGAGTGGATTTCCAGGAGGATGGGTCGCGCTAGTTCGCCTACTCTCGCGAGCGATTCTGGGTTTCCGATGATCACGGCTGTTCCTTCCAGGGCTCTGGTGATACCCTTTCCGGAGCTGAAATCGTTTTCCTCCCAGTTGGTCATGATAATCTGGCCCCGTTTGGGGTTCTTGGTGCCAAAGAGGTTGACTTGTTGGGACAATGGGGTTAGGCGACCGGCCGCCACGGTGCCGGGGCCGTGTCTGGCGTTGACTTTGGTCGCCAGGTCCTTGTATTCATCATGGTACGGCGACTCCCTGCCCATGAGCATGCTTCCTAGGGCTGTGAGGGTGGGCTTCTACCTGCCCCCAGTCCCAGCCTGGGTTGTCTCTCATCCAGAACGCTGTTGCTAGTCTGGCGTAGAATATGGAGACATCTGCTAGGGCGCAGTGGCAGTGGTGGGGTGCGTGCTTGTGATAGGGGCACGCCACTTTTTGCCTCCGGGCGCTGTTGGTACCTTCTGGTCCAGGTCCGGCCCAGTTCGGACTGGGGTCGGGAGGGGAGGCCGGTGAGGCTCTTCTCCCCACTATTGGGGGTAGAACCAGGTCAGCGTGTCGAGGATGTTGGGGAAGATCGTGTTGAGGTCAGTTTCATCCATGAGGCGTAAGCTTAGCCAGGTGCGGAGGTTCCCGTCTGGGACGAACTTCTCACTGGTCAGGATGCTTCTCTCAGCCTCGACTCCCTTAGCCACGATGTGGACGTGGGTCTTCTGTGGCCCCGAGTCGTCTTCCAGTCTCTTCAGCTCTGTAGCCATCTCGGTGCACCATCGCTTGGCGTGGGGGAAGTCTGCTTCGTATCCCTTGGGGGGCTTTGCCCGTGGTGACGTCGACAAACGTAGCTGGTGGGCAGCCATGGATGTAGTGCGTGGCCCACAGACATTGGTCCAGGGCATCCACTGTGATGTCTTCCCCAAGCATCCCGTGCATGTAGTAGAGGATTTGCTCGTTGGCTGGGTCGAAAATCAGTGCCGCCCCTTCGCAAATGATGGCCTCGTCTCCTTGGTTGGATCTGGCTCTTCCTTCCTCAAAGTCCACCATAGCGATCAACTGCCTGGTGGTGTTGGCTCGTTGGGTGATATTGGAACGAGGCGGGCTAGCTCCCATGCTGGGCCCGCATGTGCCCTTGTTTGGCGTGGTGGGTGTGTCATCAGGGCCGGAAGTCCTGCTGCCGCTCGGGCCCAGGGGGTTTCTTCTTCGTTAGTACCCAGGGCTCCATGAGATGCCCCGTCCCGTACGGGCTCTATAACTTGGGTCTGCCCCGTTGTGAGCCAGTAGTTAGTGATGTTGCGCGTCAGAAAGGAGGCAGACACCAGTTCGCGGGCAATCCTCGCGGGTGGGGGCCAGAGACGCCTGGTCTTATCCCATGCCGACCAGAGTTCGGGGAAGCCGGGGACTGACCACCGTTGGATGAGGTCTCTGACCTCCTCCCTCAGGTCTGCCTCTGCTGCCGAAGGCTCTTCTTCCAGGGGGTGGGGGTGGGAAGACTGGCCTCATCACACCCTCGGTTCTGCTGTAGATGAGGATCTCCTCGACGGGGCCCTGGGTCCAGATCTGGATGGGCGTGCCGTCTGGTCTGCGGAAACCTCCCTCCGGGGGGGTGAGGGGGCGTGGTAGCCTTGCCCTTTGGCTAGTTCCCAGCCTAGGTCGGCCCAGAGCTTCTTGTTTTCGCGTCCTAGTGAGGGGGAGCCCTCTGGCTGCAGCTCCCGCGGAGATGGCGTGTCCGGCGGCATGGAGGAGCCACATTGCAGCCTCCATCCCGTACTTGGTCTGGATGCCGTTGCCTGAGATCGAAGAATGTCCTGCAGCTTGCAGCGATGTTGCCACGAGCTCTAGGAGGAGCGTCCTTGCGACCTTTCCCGTTCGGGCAGTGAAGTCCGTTGCGTCATCTCTGGTGAAGACCATGGCAACGTCCCTTGTGGGAATAGCCGCATCTGCTGAGGCTCTGATGCAGTCCCATTCGTCCGGTGTGGCCAGTTGCTTGCCCAGTGGCGTTAACGACTCCTTGATCCCATTTGGGGGTGGTGTTTGCGCAATCCAAGGCGTCTGGGACGCTTTGGGGAGCTGTTCGAGGTCATTGTGTGGCGTGGTCTCGAAAAAGTCCCGGTTATGGATTCGGCCGAGATCAAGGCCCTCCTCCACGGGGAGAAGTGATGGGGTGTGTTGCTCACTAGCTGGTGCCGTCTGGCTCGTCCGGTGGGGATGTGCTACGTACTTGGAGTAGTCCGCCTGGACTCTGGGGTAGAACACAAATTTGGGGGACCCTGGGCGAAGCCGGCTTAGTGTCTCCGCCTGCTCTAGGTCCAGCCGGTTCCCTTCAATGAATAGCCAGTATGGCTGTTGGGCGGCTTTTGTGTACCGTCTCAGGAGGGGAAGTGATGCAAACAGCTTCTTGGCCCGGCTTTTCCGGAGCTCCCCTGGGCCTTCCTTTGCTGTAAAAGCTTCCCTGTTCTGGGTCTACAATCTTGTCGTATCCTATCGCGTTGCCGAGCTGGATAATGGACGTATTTGCTTTTTTCCCTTCTGGTTTTCCTGAGATCCCTTCTGGGTGCAGCCTTAAGGGCGAATAAGCCATAAATCATGCTTTCTTCCCTATCTGGCATGTCCCTGTTGGGATATTCCCCTGTTTCCATTTGGAGTGGCAAAAGGCGGGAAGTGCACTTTTGCCAGCTTCTTGGAGGGGCTTGAGGAGGTCTGGTGGAGGTTCCAAGGGGCGCCAGCCAGCGATGTCCTGGTCTTGTATGGCTCCTTTCCCTTCCTCAGGGCGGATGGTTCAGGGGCGAGGTATGCGAGGTTTGTTGCGGACCTTGTTTCCACACAAAAACATGTCTGGCGAAAACCCAAAAGGGAACCTTATTGCAGGGACAGGGAGCATCGCCCCACACGGGGCTGCTGTCCCTTATTCCCCATGCGTCCGTTCCATCTCTCCTTCCACCTTCACGCCTCCTCCTGGCCATTCGGCCGGCGCCTCCGCTGCCCAGCGGTCCCCAGAGGGGGAGGTGCATTACCAGGGGTTATGCACTCCGATCCCTATCGAGTCCTTGGCCCGAGTACGGCCTGGACTCCGATTTCGGGGGCGCCGCCTCTTTCCCGGGAAGCAGGGCCCTCTTCGCACTCCGACGGGGGATCCCATATTCCCCTCCGGGCCCCAGGGTAGTCCCTTGCCTTGTGGCGGCAGGGGCTTCACCGCTCCTTCTCGGGAATCCCCGACTCCTGGCCCGGCGACTCCTCGGGGTTGGGAGGCGCATTTCCTGCGGACCATAGCTGACGATTTTGCCCAGGTGGACGTCCTGGCCAGCCGGTGGCGGGAGCGTGCCGCTGCCTTTTCCTACCTGGCTCAGAATTACCGTGACGAGGACCTGAGTCCCCACGAGTCTAAGTCGGCTCGGGGTTTCGACGCTGAGCTGAGGGGCCAAATGCGGGTCTATAAGCGCCTTCGTGCTCGCATAGACGCCCGGCTGCACCAGCTGGTTGCCATTCACGCCCCTCGTCCTGTATCTTGTGGTCGCAGCCCGGTCATACTGTGAAAGTCGGCAGATAATCTACGATTTTTTCTAGATAATCTAGGGCCTAAAAACCCTAGATTATCTATTTCTTCCGGACCGAAAATGAAGTATTCATTGAATTTAAACAATTTACGGGAAAGTGAATACCTTCATTGCATACTAAAGCGCGTATGCAGAGAGCCTGCAAGAGGTCCAGTGCGGTCTAACCACTGATTTCGACTTCTTTGCGACGCAGGTTAAGGCAAAAGGATGAAACGAGCAATATCTCGAAATCTACACGTTGGAATCGGTACCAGAGTGATTTTGCAGACTGCTGACGGGATGTACATATGCGCAGCTCTCTCAGCGCTCCCGGTCTGTTGTCCGGTATGGCTGGTGTACTGGGGGCCTGTTGTGGTGGCCCTGTTGCCTATGCCGGCGGCGGGCGGCGATCCCGGCTCTCGTGGCGATGACGTCCACAAGCCCGGTCTTGGGCGGCATGAGAGCACGGGCGCCGGAGTAGTGTGGCCCAGTGGCCTCCCAGTGAGAGCCTATTGGCCGCCGGTCCCGGTGCTCTCGGGTTACTTTGCCATATGGCCCCAGTTAAGTTGTCTGAGGCAATCGTGTCGCAGTGCCTCTGGGGCCTACTGCGGGTACCGGTTACGGTAGGGGTTTCAATCATAAAGGTGGCGCAGTACGCTTGTTCGCGTTGATTTCCCTTGTGGGTTTGTGCGAGGAGCGTTTAGTTGCGTCTGGTCCCCTTGTGGGTCCCAGGAGCATGGGCGGTAGGTTTTGTTTGTTGTTAGAGTACTGTGTATTCTGTCAACGCTTTCCTACCGAGGCTAACTTATTCCCTTTTGGGTGGTTTTTGCCTCTGTGCATTTTTGGGCACACGAGGACGATCATCTGTTGCTCGACATAGCTTGGCGCACGGCGAGGTATACAGGGCAGGGGAGTGGGCTCCAGGTGAGGTGCGCATCACCTCACCTGGAGCAGCCAGTTGTCCTCTGCCGGCCCGCTCTGGCGCTAACCTGCTTCGCAACGGACGATCTCCTCCGGGGAGCAATTTGCTTCCCCAATGTGCCCTATGGCTAGTGGGTTAGGAGAATACTTCCCATTTCTGCTCTCGTGCCCCAGAGCAGACGAACTCTTGGTCCTGAAATTACCATTTGGTGGATGCTGGCGCCGCGGGGCACCGTCGCTCGCTTCGAGCTCGAATAGCTTTCAATGAGATCCGATAAATCCCGATTGCCAGCTTTTGGCCTTTTTCCGGTTGGTTTCGTCAACTTCCCATACCGGACATTTCAACTGCTATGCCAGGCCACTCCTTCCACTCTGGTTCTCTGCCTCTACTTACCTTCGCGTACTGCTTAAGCAGGATTTCGCTGATCGTGGCCTTGTCCGTGGTGATCATTCCGTCCTTGAGCAGGCTGCCAGGCATCCCTTTGTACTGGTTGTCGCACCACCATCTTCTGACTGCAGCCTCTACCATTGATCTCGATGCTTTGTATCCCTCTCTTGTGCTCTTGCTGAGGTCGGCTATCCACTCTTCTCTGCGTTTGTCCCAGTACTTCTTCAGTTCGCTGTTCATTAGTCTCGTCCTCACCTTGTTGCCTGCTTCTGACCATTCTGTTTCATGGAGGTCGGCCCATGCGCTGTCTTGTACTATCTGCTCTCGTGGCTTGGCTCTCTTCTCCCCGGCTGGTTCCCCCAGGCAGGCTCTGATTGTCTCCTCCCACTGATCTATCGATCCGTTTCTGTCTAGCTCCTTGATTGTTGTGTGGCCCTCCCTCCCTTTCATATTCCATGTGTGCACTCCTGGCATTTCCAGGCCACTGTCATCGTCTCTGTTGGCTCTGTATCGGGGTTTTTCCCAGGCAAGCTTGACCCCTTCGTGGGCCGACCCCCATACTCCCAGCACTGTCGAGCTGACCACTTGAATCTCTGCTTTCCTGATTCCCTCTGAGACCATTGCGAAGTCCGGTGTGGTGTTGCCACTGGATAATGTGCCCCTCTCTGGTATGATTGCTCTGAGTTTGTGTTTGTCCATAACATCCTTCCACCTGGTGGTTCCGTGTGCCGGCCCTGGGGCCATGTTCCAGTCCCCAATGATGATTGCTTCCATGTCCCCTTTCATGTCCAGTATCTCTTGGATGTTGTCTCTGAACTGATCTTTCACTGTCTTCCCTTTATCTGAAGTGGGTGCATACACTGTGATTACCATGATGTCTCTGCTCGTCCTCATAATACTCGCCTGCACTCTTCCTGACAGGCTGTCAGTGATGCCGACATCCCATGTTGCTCTGGCATGCGGGCTTACGATTGTGCCGATGCCTTCTCTGGTCCCGTGCCACTTGGGTGTAGGGGGTCGTCACCTGTGATTCCCAGTTGTCTGTTCACGCGATGCTGGCACCTGGTCTCTCTTTTCCGCTTTTCGTTCGTTGTTGCTAGTGTTTCCTCTGTTTCTCTGCCTGCTAAAGCGTACTGGAAGTCTATGAAGCTGTGGACTCTTGTGTTTGCTGTTCTCCATGTCTCTTGTATACAAACCGCTTCAATGTCTCTGAGTTTGGTTTGAATTGCTGTTGCTATTGATGCCGTGAAGTCCTTTCCTCGTCCTATGTGCCCCTGAGTGTTCAGGCTTAAGATCTTGAACGTTTCCATGTTGTACTATGCTCTGATCCTTATCCTGCGAATTCTGAGAATTTCTGCAGGGGCTAAGGGTTCACTGTGTCTCTGTCCCGTCAAGGGGCCTCGATGCCGGTCTTGGTAACCCTTGGCGGGCCAGCCTCCGTGCTTCTTGGTGACCGATTCGCCCTCGGGCATGGATACTTAGGAGGGGGCGCAGTGGCGTGACCCCCTTTGGCTGCCGCCTGCAACCTACTGGCAGTGCCCGTGGGCTAATGCCAGGCCCTGGGTGGGAGCCAGGGTTATATAAAGAAAGAAAGTCTGATACACTAGTTTCTGAAAGAATACTGCTTTATCTCTGATCCACTTACTCCTCCGAGACCTCACTTTCACTGGCATCATCATACGGTTCAGGGTCGCGGGCCTGACCACCTTGCATGTTGGCCATGAAGGACATGAACTGTGTCATCATCTCCATGGGGTCCATCTGTCTGGTGGTCCTGGTTCTCCTGCTCTTGTTCCTGCGACGGGGCACTACCGCGGCGTCTCTGTTCTTGACCATCTCAATCGGTGGTCTGACAAGGGGGTCGGGTTCAGTGCCTGCCAGGTCTGCGGGTCTCTGCCGGGCGGCCTTGAGGGCTGAGATTTCTCGCTGTGCCTCTGCCAGTTGAAGTAGGAGCCTCTGTTTCTCGGCGTCCTGCTGGTCTGGTAGTCTGCTTCTTACCGTCCCAGCGGTGTCATCACTGTGTCTGCTCCTCTTTCCTGACTCGGATAGGTCGTCTCTGCCTTGGCTGCCTCGCTTGCCGGCTGCTGAGGAGTGGTTGCCTCTGCGGTTGTCTCTGGCTGTTCCAAGATGTTCTCTAAACCACTCGTTTCTCTCCCGCTGGCGCCTCTCTGCCTCTTCGAAGTCGGGTCTGATCCGGAGACCGTCCTGTTCTGCTCTGTTGGCCCTGGCTTCCAGACGTTCGAGCTCCGTGTCGCGTTCATAGATTTCAGGACGTCTGATTTCTCTGTCGATGAGGCGCCCAGCCTCTCTGTCGTCAGGGTGTCTGATGTCTCTTTCGGTGGGTTGGTCAGCTTCTCTGGCGATGGGGCGTCTGACCTCATAGTCAGCCGGACGTCTGGCCTCTCTGTCGGCCAGGTGTATGGCTTCTCTGTGGGTGGGATGTCCGATCTCTCTGCCAGTAGGGCGCCTGACTT
This sequence comes from Carpediemonas membranifera, assembly GCA_019828565.1. Taxonomy (NCBI): domain Eukaryota; phylum Fornicata; genus Carpediemonas; species Carpediemonas membranifera. The sequence continues at coordinate 129,140 of JAHDYR010000035.1, read as the reverse complement.
CCTGGTCGACCGACCGTCTGGCCTCTCTGTCAACTTGGTGACCCACCTCTCTGTCGTGGTCTCTTGCCGGGCGATGCGCTCTCTGCTGGGCCACCAGTTGACGAGCTGTGACAGTGTGACCATGTTCTCTTCGTTGTGCGCTCCAAGGCCGGCTCGGCCCTGGACCGCTCTGAGTTGCTCTGGGTTGTCTAGCTCCTCTTCCAGTGTCCAGATAGGGTTCCTAGTGACTCTGTTGTCTCTGTCAGTGAAGGCGTCAGGGGATAGGAGCAGGCCCTTCATCCCCATCGCTACCTCTGCAAATCCGAAGCCAATGCCGAACCTGTGTTCTCTGTCTGGCACTACGAGGAACCTGTTGCCCTGGTGCCCGTCTCTGATCTCTCTGAACGCTGGGTGGGGGCCAAACTCCTGGAACGCTGTGTGCCTCGGCTGGAACCCCAGCCCTGCTACGATGTCACTGCTTTCTCTGGCTGCTCTGACCTCTTCCTCAATGGCTGGCTGCAGCAGTCTGAGGGCGTCCTCTAACTCACCGATGCCGTTGGTGCCTCTGAACAGTGCTAGAACTCTGATTGCGAACAGTGTGCTGTCCGCCAGTGCGCAGTGATAGCACCCCGCCGTGTGCTGGGCTACGAGCCGAGCGAAGACTCTTGGATTAGTTTTACCAGAGACACCGACCAGCTGGAGGCCCTAGACCAATATTTGCGCGAGAACCCTGCACTAGAGCCGACTCTGGCTCGTATTCGTCGCAGGTGGCGGGCCCGGTCCTAGCCGCAGTATTAGGCAACTCAATCGGCGAGCAGCCAATTATGCTCAATTACCCTCCAGGAAGTAATTCTTCCGCCCAATATCGCTCTACACATGCTTGTTACACCTCTTTTGCGGGGAATTTCGGTCCAAACCTCCCCAGTTAATCGATTGATTCCAAATTTTTGCGCATTGCGGGGGAACCAATGCCCGTGAGAACCTAGTGCTACAGCAGTACAATCACCTTTATATATCTCCCCATTTCCCTCGGGTTCAGCTCTCGTTGCGATCATCTTCCCCGTTCACTCTTTCGCCATCGACTCGTGTTTCGGCCACCACACGAAGTACTCAGACCTCAGACAGGAGGTGGAGGTAGGCCGCTGCAAGGGCATATCGAGTACACCCTTTCCATTTTTTTTTCGTCCTTCGCCTCCTCCTTCTTTTCGACTCATCGCTGGGTCGTGCAGGTTAAGACCCATTCAGTGAAAAATATGGTGACTCCGGGGGTCGAACCCGGTTCCACCCTGAAGGAAGATCCTCGACCATCGGATGGGTTTCTGACACAATTTGCAAAGTGGCTTTAATACTCTCGGTGGGGGGGAGGGGTAGTGTCGCAATACCGTATTAATATTTATATATTTTATGGGTGTCGTCGTGGTCCTACTTGGTCCGAGACGACACCAGTGTGTCGAAATAAATTAGCGCATCGTTACAACACCTTGACGTACGCAGCCGGCCCCACCGGCGTGCCCAGGACCTTGAAAGCCTCGCCGCGCGGCGCAAGCGAGGATTCACTGGCCACTAGGCCCAGCCCGGCGATGACAGTCTTCTTCTCGTTGACCTTCAACCCGACTCTGGCGAAATTGGACGTCGCGGTCATGATGACCGTGTTCGTCTCACTCTCTGTAGCGTCCTTGGGCATCAGGCAGTAGACATCATCCTGATAGGCATAAAATGCGTAGTTTGGAAACTCGGTCCGAAGATCGTCCAAAAGGGGCTTCATGCCGCAACTGAACAGCAGCGGGCTCGTAGGATCTCCTTGCGTAATTCCTTCGAGTGATCTGAGGACCATCCCGGTTGCTGAGAACAGCATTGGATTAAGCAACATCAGTTCGAGGTACTCGGAAAGCGACGGGCAGTATGCAGCTGTCGCATCGCGAAGGTGAGATCTACTCATGCATCCATATGCGTTGGTAAGATCCAAAGCGATCACCTGACCGCCGCCACGATGCTCCCTCACAAGATTGGTTAGCTCCTTGAGCCCGCACTTCTCGCCGAGGCCATACTGACCCGGCAACGCCTTGTCGTCCTGCAGCCGGGCAGCAGCCTGACGAACTGCCACCTTCGCTGCGAGACGACGAAGGCTGTCGCCTATTGAGACGGGGCGCGGCTTGCCATCCTTCTTCGGGATCGGCACAAGTATGCAGTGGGAAAATGGCTCCAGGCAGGCGACGCCCTCGAGCATATCCTCGAGCAGGGGCACAAGAGCCGCGGCGAGTTCATTCCACCCGATGGCCCGGCCCGTCGCCTTCAGATGAAGGTAAGATAGGCCTGAAGGACCCGGTGCGGACTCGGCGTTGAGGCTCTTAAGTGCCTTCTTCACCGCAGGGACAGTTATTTGGCAGTGGTTCAGTGTGGACGCGGGACCCGACACTGCTGCCAGCCGACTACCAGACGGCTGCACCTGGCTCTCACAGAGCCTGGCCTCCACCCACGCGCGATCCCCAGCGAACTCTCCGGCGGAGAGAGCTTGCGTGGCGCGAGAATAGAAGCCTCGTTGTCCCAACCTGAGTGCGCGCGCACTGGCTTTCAGCCGGGGCTGCTCGGTGGTCCGCTCCGGAGGAGCATAGAGACCCTGCGCGAAGGTCAAGATGCGGCGGACAACGTCGGGCTTCCCGTGGGCCGGGGCTGCGGCGTACTCATTGAGCAGCGCGACAAAGCTCTTCGCCCATGCCAGTCTGGCCCTCTTCGTGGGGAGCAACTTCCCCACAAACATGGCGCTGTGAGCTGGCAAGAACGGCTCGGGGACACTGCGCTGGCGCGCGGCCCCATCAGGTGCCCAGGTCACCCGGGGCGCCCGCTGCGGGACTGACCCGAAGCAGGCCTGGGCGATTTTGGCAACCACCGGGGGCAGCTTGGTGAAGATCCTACCGCCGTTGGGCAGGACTGGCAGTGTCGACCTGACGGTCTCGGGGACAAAGCCCCTCAATGCCTCACAGAGCTGCCGGAGCCGACTCTGGCTGAATCGACCCGTGGCCGACCCACAGTTGGACTCGTTCATAAGGGCCCGGACGAGGGCTGGGTCGCACAGGGTGGCCGTCACCTGCTCTGGAGTGGTCCAGTGTTCGGCTTCACGGCCTCAATGGCAACGGCTATAAGGATGAAACTGAGCGACACAGATGCAGTATGCATCCAAGAAACGTGGAGGACGGCGAATACGAGGGTACACAACTTCATAGACTTCGACTACGCAATGGCAGGGAAGGAAACAGAGGAGGAGCTTGCTATGGACAACGAGAGGAGGAAGAAAGAAGCCCAAAGCCAGCGCCGAATAGATGCCCAGCTGGGCATAGCAGGGAGCAGTAGCCGGACGCCCAGGACGAGGGGTACTAGAGAAGGAGTGGGCACAATCATCAACCCAAGAGCAAGAGGGAGCTGGGACGTAGGCATCACAGATAGCTTATCAGGGAGGATACAGGTGAGCATACTCAGAACCCATAGGGACATCCTGGTGATCAACGTGTATGGCCCACCGGTCGGCCACGGAAGGGAGGAGAAGGACGAGTTCAGGGACGGAATAAGGAGCATTCTGGAGATGAAAGGAGAGATGGAAACAATCATCATAGGGGACTGGAACCTCGACCCCAGAAGGATAGCCACAATGGCAAGATGGAAGGACCTGATCAGGGACTATAAGCTGGGAGCAGTGATCCCCATGGAAGGTACCCTCACCAAGGGAACTACCACTCCGGACTTCGCGCTGGTATCATCAGGGATCAGAGGAGCAAGGATAGAAGTACTGGATGCTAGTCGACTCGGAGTCTGGGGGTCAGCCCACAACATGATAAGACTGGAATGGAGGGAACAACGGATCCAACGGACTACAAAGAGAGAGGAAGTCCTAGACATACCGGGCGTCAGAGTGTGGAACATGAGGAAGAAGGCTGAACGCACATCAGTCAGAAGACTGCACCGTTTTAAGAGCCTGGATGAGTGGGAGGAGGATATCAGGAAGGATATGGGCGAGCCGTCAGGTCACCCAGGCAGTGGAGACAGGGAAGAGGTCATCAAAGAAAAGGTGTGGTCGGAACTCCGGCACACACCATGGACAGAAGAGGGAAACAAGACCAGAAGTGAGATCATGAAGCGTGAGCTACAGGCCTTCTGGGGGAAAACGCAGGGAAGAGTGGATCCAGGACCTCAGCGGGAGCGCGAAGGAAGGATACAAAGCATCCAGGTCCATGGTGGAAGCAGCGGTAAGAAGATGGTGGTGTGAAAACCAGTTCAAGGGCATGCCAGAGAGCATACTGAAGGACGGGAAGATTACCACCAACAAGGAAGAAATAGGTAAGATCCTCCTACAACAGTATGCAGGGAGTGAGCAGGGGCAGGGAACCGGAGTGGAAGGATAGAGGCAATGGAAAGAGGGAGGACGAATTTAAGGAGAGAGAAATACGAGAAGCGATCAGAAGGATAAAGAGGGACACTGCACCGGGACCGGACCACACTACAGGGGACATGCTCAGGGACACAGATGACCAGGGGATCGCTCAGATAACTAGGCTCATGAACAGGGTATACAGGGAGGGCAAGATCCCGACAACATGGAAGTATGCTACAGTCTCGGCCATCCACAAGACAGGGAAGCCCAGAGTGAAGCCGGAGTCGTACAGACCCATCTCGCTAACACCACTACTGTATAGGGTGTATGGTAGGCTCCTGAAGAGAAGATTAGAAGCAGCCACATGGCACCTCATCCCAAGAGAGCAAGCAGGGGTTCCAATCGGATAAGGACGTAATACAACAGATACAATACATCGTGCAGAGACACCAGGAAGGGGGGGAGACCACGTCGATCTTCCTAGACATAGAGAAAGCCTATGACACCGTCCCGAGGGACATCCTCATGGATAAGCTGCAGGGAATGGGGGTCGAAGACCACCTCATCAGGGCAATACAGAGTACACTAGAAGAGACATGGATCTCGGTGAAGGGGGCAGGGTCATGGGAGAGAACAAACAGGGGAGTGAAGCAAGGATGTGTCCTAGCGCCGACCCTGTTCGTTTTGTTCATGGCAAACTGGCCTCACCTGGTCAGGAAGAAGCATCAGGGACAAGAGTACGATATCAGGGAACCACCAACGGAGTTACCAAGAGTCCGGGACACGCTGCCGGCCACCCTAACCATGTTCGTGGACGATACAGCGGTCACAGGGGAGACACCGGAAAAGAGTAAGATAGTGGCGAACCTAGTCATAGAAGTTATCAAGGAGCACCTCATGAGGGCAAATGCACAAAAGAGTGAGATGATCAGTGTAGACAGGGCAGCAGTGGCGAGAGTGGGGGGAGTTACCCTAATGGCAAAAGAGGAAGCTAAGTACCTAGGTCTCTGGATAGCCAGCGGAAAAGACCCACTGGCAGCCTGTATCAGAAAGAAGCGGGAGCAGAGCGAAAGGTACAAGAAGCTAGTGAGAAGAGTGGGATGGACCAGAGGCAACATGCCGGCGCTAGCCAGCAGGATCCTCCTCGAAGTTTACATATGGCCGAGGATAATGTTTGGAGTGGAGGTGTGGGGCTACGCAGCAGGGGGGAACAAGATATGGACGGATTGGCAGGGCATCATGGCCGGAACAGGCCCAGGTGGGGGCTCGGTCATGCGCATCTTGAACGGATGGATGGACCTGCAAGCCCACCTGGAGATTCTAGCAGTCAAGAGGATCGTGACAAGCAGGGGCCAGGATATACCAATCAGAGACAGGGTCTGGAAGGAGGGATCGATTATGTGGAAAGCCAGGGACTCAGTGAACGCACTCCTCAGAGGAACAAGAGAGGGAGCAACGAATGCAGGGAAGATAGACTTTGGTAGGGAGATGGTAAGAATGAACTGGACCAGGAGGTGCAAGAGCAAGACAGCGGTGGGGCTCATGGAAGTCCTAGGACCCAAACGTATGGGAAAGTGCATGGCGGGGAAACCGGCCATAAGTAGGAAGACAGGGAAGTGGCAGTCAAGGGCAGAGTGGAAAAGGATAGTGTCGGTGGCAGCGAATGTCAGCCCGTCTCCATCATCAGCGGAAAGGGGAGAAGGCCCAGAGCGAGCGCTGGCGGACCTGGCGATGGGTGAGGAACTCAAACACAAGATACAAAGGAGGTGCCCCCTGTGCACAAAGGAGAGCGAGATAGAGTTACTGTGGCAAATAGCGAGAGAGCAGCCAAACCAAGCCAGGAAGCAGGCACTAATCAGGGAGTGGGTAAGGGGTCAGCCGCTGGGATCGGCGGCCCACATTATGTGTGAGTGCCCAGAGGTTGAAAGAGGAGATGACTGGGAAAAGATATGGAAGACAGCTAAGGAGAGGACCAGGGAATTGCAAGTCAGAAGAGGCCCGAATGGGTGGTATGAGAAGAGGCCAATCTTAGAGGTGCAACAACTAGTGTTAACAGGGTCGGAAGAGATATGGGAAGGACTGCGAGCTGGGCTGAGAGCCCTGGCAAAGGTCTATGATAGCTATAGAATAGATGGATAGATAAGGAACACCACATCCAGAAAGGGGGCAGGGAAGCATAGACTCTGGGATCAAGGGGAGACCCCCCATGTTTCCCAGGGAGAGGGCAGGGCCAGGGACAGAGGAAATCCATCAATTGGATGGTTGCACCACTCGCGGTGAACCTAAGGAAACTGCAGGGACTGAGCATGGGATACGGGGGACATGACGTCCCCGCCGCCCTTGTGAACGATAGAGGGACGCTGGGAAGTGTAGCACAAGAGAACTATCATAAGGGGTACTAGGCCTTGCAGATCTAGAGTCTGTGTTAGCCCTAGCCCACGCCGCCTAACAGGGGTAGATGAGAGGGACTTAGTTGCTTTCCCCGCCCACGGGTAGGCCACTTAACAGGGTCGTGGGGGCACTGAACAGGGAATCTGGAAAGATGAGAGGGTGCCATGCTTGAACGACCCCGTAGGGACTGCAGGGAATCAGGGAGTGCTATAGAGAAGGTCTTGCAGGACAAAACTGCCTGTGGAAGCACCGAGGACAGACCCCCAGGCTCCCTGGAAGCTGCCGGGTTTACAGGGAGACAGGAAAGCGCGCAGCGCACGGAGATGGCGAAGGCCTATGGGGGGAAGTGAAATCGGGAGTGAGCGGAAGCAGTAGCACCGAATCGCTCGTTGGACGCAGCTGACAAGTTCAATCGCAGGGAGGAGGCAGCGCCCCGGGGAACTCGGCTCCAGTAATAAGGGAGATCAGCCTAAGTAACCGGGGCCCGATACCAGGCACCATAAATTTTCTTTCTTTCTGGTCCAGTGGTCGGCGCGCATGGCGTCGGGGACCCACTCGTCAAAGGTGGCCCTGATGACAGCAGCAGGGCTGCTGTCCGAGCTCGAGCTCGGTTGCGTGGGTGCCGAGGTATCCTGACTAGAGGCCTCGCCCCCGGTGCCGTAAGGTGACTCAACACCTACAACTCTGTCGACCAGGGCAACGGCACCACCCGCCTCAGATGTTTGGCCGCCCAGGATCGGAGGGCTGGAGCGTGAGCAGGGTCTCCAACGTCACGTCCTCCCCGTAGAACAGGCCTAGATCAGCCGGAAACTCGAGTTCAAGTCCAGCCAGAGCACAGTCCAAGCGGGCGTCCACGGTCGGGGCCCCTGAGTGCCTGACCCACGCCTTCTCGATCTCGTGTCGGCTTACCGACACGAAGGCCTGGCCGTATTCGACCATGAGGCCGTGGGCCTCGGCGCCGACCAAGAGCCGGTGCAGGGCCGGATGAGCGCCCTGCATCACGGCGCGCCATACGATGTCAGGCGTAGTGTGAGGTATACCCCAACCGTCGGGGCAGCGGGCGGTAGCCCAAAGGCGGGTGAGCCCGAGGTAGGCTTTTAAGAACCGACTAGCGATCAGACGGTCGTTGTCTCGTGCGATGTGTCCGCGACTGGCCCAGGTGCGAAGGGTCGTGGCCACACGCGACAGCTGCCAGGCAGCCCGGAAGTTTCCGGGGTGGCTACCTGCCTCGTTCAGGGTACCCTCCCCCAGACGCCACACGAGTTCATCAGATCCATCTATGAAGTTATGGTAGTGGCGCCATAAGATGTCAACGTAATCGGCGAAGCTTTCAGGCTCGCCAGCGATGGGGCTCTCGGGCTCAGACTCGAGGCCTACTCCCTCCGCTCCTTCGAAGCCTGAAAGCCGTATGTGGCGGCCGTAAAAGCGTCGGCGGCGAAACGACAGTGGGAGGTGAAGTTCACCAGAGGTCGCTGAATCACGGAGGAACGAGTGGAAATATAAAGGGGAATGTAACGTTGTAGTGTTTTGGCTTGACGAGCAGCGGTTACGCCGTATGGCGCGAAGAACTTACAAAATGGTGAAGATCGATCATTGAGGGACGTGAGGGCGCCAACTAGGCCAAATTTGTGAATGATATCCGTGTAAAGTGCAGAAGGACGTTGAAGAAATGCTCTATTTGGCTCATTGAGCGCCAATTGTGTGTCGGTTGGAATTTTTAGGTCTTTGCCTGCGGCTGAGACCGGGGCCGCCACCTGCGGCCTCGAATTCGACCGGTAGCGAAACTTCCCCGTTTTTGGCCATGATTCGCCTAATTCATCGAACCGAACGATTTAGAGACCAAATGGCAGCGCCAAACACTTCTATTTACTCCACAACAGCCCCGAAACGCCTTGTTTTCCCTCGTACTGATGTTGTTAGTTGTATTGGTTGCTCGATGGCCAATGAAAACTCAAAAAGGCCAGAACTCGCGATTGAGGCCTCGTTGAGGCCTCTAGAGGCCATTTTTGAGCACCGTACTGTGTGTTAGATAGAATGAAGGGAACTTACTGCCCAGTATTCGATTCTCGCATTCATTGTGCTCATCGATTTACGGTTTACATGAAAGGAGATATATATTTCCAGATTTGATCCAGAAGGGCGCTAGAAGCTTAGTACGTACCCAAGTCTTACACAGAGCATGCTCAATACCATTGTTTCCCGTTGGCAGAACCGCCGACCTACCGTTGAACACGGCTAGCCCAGCCAGCTAGATGACGGGGTTTGGCGACCCTGATTCCGTTTCGATTGACAGTCACTCGGTGGGGATGAGCCCTTAGGGAAGTACTTTGACCAGGTTACACAGATTGTTACCGGCATGCTTTGCTGCGGCATCATGCGACGGACTGTGTCCCAGGGTTGACCCCCTAGAGGGATCAGATACCCTGGCACACTCCGGCCAACCCATGGGTTGAGCTACGGACCCCGGCGAGAGACGTAAGAACGTCCCCGCAACGGTACCGGATGACCAGCTCTCACTGGCATTGGCGGCTTCCAGAACCATGACAGGCAGTGCCGTTCGTACTGATGTCGTGACGCGACACGGAATTTTCGGGCGGCACGCCCCGCAAGTGATGCCCATGCGGGCATGGGGGGGGAAGTGTCGGTTCGGTATCCCTTACCAAGGAGTATAGGGACCCCTGGGAGGAAGATATGATATTTATATCCCGGGATTCGACACAGGGGTGTCGAATCCCCTTTGACCACTAAAGTTCTTTTGTCATAAGAGACCACACAGGACGCGCGTTGACTCTAAAGAACTGCATGTTTCGGCATCAGAAGAAGGCGTGGAATACAACGGAGTCATCGCCGAACCGCTCCGAGCAAGTCGGTTATTAGGACATCGCGTTCAGACGACCACTGCAATTACCAAGTCAATAGATGGGAGTCGACCTGATCAGCACGTCATTTGGGGCCTCAGGTGACCCTATAGCTGAGCTTGGCTGGGCGCTGCTGCGGCCATGGGCCGCTAGCACGCTGAGTGGCTCGTTTCTCCTCGTATAGCTGCCGTAGAGGTCTGATCTGAGCCTCGTTATAATAGTCTGCCCGAGTAGACTCCAGTCATACCGTAAATGTCCCCCAAACTCCCCCTCCCAGTCGCTCATACCTCCAAAATGGACTATATTGCCTGCAGGGAGATTAATAAGGGCGGATTTCCCATAAGTCATGGCATAGAGGGAAGAGTCTTTGCTACCCAGTCTCCTGATCGTGGGTTCAATTTTCACCGGGAGCAAATAGGTCTTTTTGGCAGACAATGACGCTCCGAGCTCTATTGCGCCCAGCGGTGCCTGCAGCGGCCAGAACAGAGCTAGAATTCAGGTGATTTTTAATCTCGATCGAAATGCTGCTGAAGCACGCTCTAGAGGGACTGAAGCGCTCTACGAAGGAACAATACAAGCAGACATATCAAAAACTGTGCGTTTACCTTGAATGCGACGACGAGGATGCTGATGTTGTTATTTGCACAGAGATCCGACAAAATAGTGACGTATTCGAACAGTTTCTGGACTCTCTGTCCTTCTGTCGCCGTTTTGGACGGTACAAGTCCATCTCGATGCCTCAAAAGGCTCTCGTTCGCCTTCTTCGCACTGCTGGTGCCGAAACCGACCTAATTTGCAGGATAAGGACTCACACGCTTCCGGCACGCCAGGTGCTGACTAAAGAGGAGTACGACAAGCTCACGAGAGCTCTGAAGTACGACATTGCCGAGTCACACCGCCAGCTCGCCCTGGTCGTTGCTCTCTGCCGGCTGGGATCGTATGTCGCAGACCTACGTGACTTGGACCTACCCGAGCTACAGGAGTTGATGCAAGAGGCTGCCGTGGATCACCCTGCCTTTGAGACCCTTATCCGGATGTCCAAGGACCTTTGATTCGCTCTGGGGTAGTCCCCCCATGACAGTCAGGCACGCGAACCGCATCCTGCACGAAGCGGGGATGCAGAGTCTGAAAAGACCCATCTCTCTGTCCGATCTGGATACACCTGACGATAGATGGAATGACTGAAGCTGTAAATAAAACTACATGATCCAATATGTTGTTATGATTAACACCGTCCTGAAGGGTAATGCTGGGGGAAGGGTGTTCCCGAGCAGTGATAGTGGACGGCCTTGTTGGTGAAGAGGGCGCGGCCCATGAGAAGAGGAAGAACTCATCGTCGCTCTCGACAGCGGCCTTGTTAACGATCATAGTGCCGGCAGGGGCGTGGTCGTGAGAGCCCCGCCGCGGCGGAGTCATGAAAGTCATGAAAGCTGTACGTAATTGTTTAAACGATTTACAGTTCAGCCAATGTTCTCGGAGTACCTGTGAAGTAGTTTTTGGTGGCACGCTTGTGAGCACGCGCAGGACCTGCCGTTTCTTCCACCTCTCTTGCAAAACGTTTCAGCTCCTCTGTGGCCGGACATGTTGTTGGGTGATGGTAGCCTATCCACTTCACGCGACAGGTTGAGCCGTTCTGCCCATCCGGCAATGTGACCTTCTCGATGGCATAGTCTAGTTGAGTGTCAGTGAATTGAATCATGTTGTCGCCCCTGTCTCTAAGCGAAGCATCCCTCTTCGCCAGCGCAAAAAAGGCTAAATCTAACTCTTCAATTGACGTGATGCCCAGCAGCAGACTCTCACAAAGGTGCAGGACTTCAGTGACTGAAGCGAGGACGAATAAATCCTTTCAGTCTGAAGTGAGTTAAGCGTGTAATACGCCATAAAAGCTTCCGCCGGTGAGGTATCGAGCTCTGTGGTCAGCATAGAGAAGTGTTGCATTATTCTGCGAAATAGTGGCCAATTTGCCACTACGATATCGGCAATTAAGACAGTAACAGGAGCGTTTGGTGCGCAAATACAGCCTATATAACAATATCAACAAACGGTTCTCTCACTTTCTCGTTTAACGTAGTGAATCATCAGTTTCAGCTTGTGGCGTTAGTTGTTAGCCGTGCGAAGCACTGATGAGGCCTTATTACCATCAATAGGAGTAATAAACACCATTTAACTTCAATATAGAGAGCGAGCGGCCAAGGAACAAGCGCCGGGAGGAGAACGGCGGTGGAGAGCGGCAGGAGAGCGGCAGGGAGAGCGCCCGGGGGGAAGAGAGCCGGGGGAGTTCGTCCTGCGCTGTGGTGCGATGACTAATAGGCCTCTCTGCTGCAGTGCGGGGTGCGTCTCGTCTGACGTGGCGATCTCCTCCGCCCTGGCGATGACCTTGTCCAGTAGGCTGACTGGTGGGACCGCCAATGACCTCATCTCTGACCAATTGCGTGTAAATGCGTCCGTCTGGAAGTCGTGGTCCTCCGGCAGGAATCTCTCCGCGCAGAAGAGTGATCGGTCTACTGACCCCCATCGTTCCAGCGCGCTCTGGAGCATCGCCGCGGGTGAGTTCCAGTCCAGCTTCCGGTACCTGGACAGCCCGTCGGCAGTCGTGTTGTATCTCCCTGGAATGTGCTTGGTTCTTATCCTGCAGCCAATCTCGAACAAGTAGTCGTGAAGCTCCACAATCGTCCTTCTGATGTGTCGGGGAGCTCTGGTGCTTGACTTCAGGACCCATGAAAGCGCTGATGTGTTGTCCCCGGCAGGAGTAGGTCCCTCTCCTGAATGTCGCTCGTCCATCTCCGCAGGCCTTCCTCCATTGCCCATAGCTCCTTCGCGTTGATGCTCTTGGAGCATTGTGCCTCTGAGAACCTGCCCTGGATGTTGAGGGACGTGTCTTCGACAAACAACGTCGCGCCGAACGCATCGTCCGACGCGTCGGTCTCCATACGAAGTACCTGGCCTCTTGGGCCGAAGTACCATGCCGGATCGGATGATTGCTGTCTGGCCCACCACCGCAGGCCCGTTCGTAGGTCCTGGGGCAGGCTGGACTTTGGGTACCGCACTCGGCCGTCGCAGCCAGCGATCCTGACCTGCAGCTCTCTGAGCCGGACAAGTGCCCGCGTCCCCAGTGCGAACCGGCAGAAGAGGAGCTTTCCGTGAAGGGTCTGAAGGTCCCGCTTTGTGTGTCTCTTGAGTTGCAGGTTGGCTATGAGTCTGCTGTACTGAGCCCTCTTCTCCTCTGGCAGCGACATCGTCATCTCGCGCAAGTCGACTATCACGCCCAAGTAAGTTACCCTCTGGGACGGGGTCAAGTGGCACTTCTCTCTCGATAGGACGACTCCAAGTGAGTCCAAGATCTCTAAGATCCGTGGGACCTGGGCGCTCAACGACTCTCTCGAGCGACTGATTATGAGCAGATCGTCCAGATACACGTATATTATCAGTCCTTCGAGAAGTGAGCGCAAGATCTTCGCCATCTGTGACGTAACCGACTGAAACTGCCGTGGCGCCGTTGAAAGGCCAAAAGGGAGTCCTCTCCATCTGTATTGTTCTCCCTCGAACGAGAATCCGAGTTCCTGTCGTGAGTTCTCCTCCACTAGGAGCTGGTAGTACCCGGACTTCATATCCAATGTTATTCCCCACGAGTTTCTCGGAACGCCATGCTGTATCTCTGCTAGGCCCTTCAGCCTGAATGTTAGGTCCTCTTGGTATGCATTGACCGGTCTCAGGTCGTGTATCAGACGGTATCTGCCTGCGATCTTCTTCTCTAATGTGAACAGGGGGCATATTGTCGTCGCCTCGCCCTTCTCTATTGCTTTCTGTTGCAGTAGCTCCTCTAGTAGAGCCTTCATCGTGTCTGTCTCCTTCTGGAGGTGCGCATTGAGCGCCGGTGCTGCCGGGGTGACCTTTCTCCCTCTCGTAACAGCTGCACCACCTCCCTGCTGGCCCCGAGGGCCTCCCACCTCATCCACCGACGGCTCATCGAGCCCGTCAGCCCCTGTATACACGGGGTGGAGGTGTCTTGCTGATCTTCTTGTGCTTCTTCTCTTTCCATTGCAATCAAACTCTTCGAAGTATATCGAGCCTTTTATAGTCATCGGGTTCAGGCTTAACCCTTCTCTGGCCTCTACTGGGCCCGCCCCGGTCCGAGGTCGCTTGCCGGGGCACGACGTTTGTTGTTGTTGAAGCGGGGAGAGTTGCGGCTGAAGCCGCCGAAGCCTCTCTGGAACCGCTTGGGTCGAGGAGGCGGTGGGGTGGTCTTGGCCGCCTTGGCGGCCAGCACTACGAAGCGTTGCGGGTCTCGTTCTTCTCGCGAAATAGCCATGAAGTAGCGCGCAGCGGTGTCGGAGTGGCTGTCATATAGCCGTAGGAACTCGAGTCTGCGCTCGAAGACCGCCTCGATCGCGGCTTCGATCTGGGTGACGTGCGTCATCTCCGGGTTGTTGAGGATACCTCTGATGTCGGCAAGTGTCTCGCGGAGGTGGTCGTACTCCTTAGCAACGGCTCCTATCCGAGACGGGCGTCTCGGGTCCCGTGTACTGTCCTTAACCGATGAAACCTCCGAACGGAGTGCCGTAATGACGTTCTGCTGCTGTTGTATGAGCTCAGCAAGGCTCTCCATGGTGACAGGCGGCGGATCAGCGTTATCCGCGTCGCCTTCGGCCATCCTCACGGTTTCTGCTGGAGGGATACGATCTGCTCGCGATCGGGACGGATCAAGACCGTATCCACAATCATGTCTTTCGAGATTTTCAAAATATTTTGACCATCTTTCTCGTGTCCCCGGAATCCTTCTGTTCTGACACACCCTGACCCAGCAGTGTCAGGGCGTGAGCCACGCCCGAGGCGTGATAGCTTACATATCGATGATATGCCGACTGTTAGTCGACTACAGTCGAAGTCTCCAATTAATGTATCCCGCCATCATAAAATCAAAATATAATTGAGACTCCCCTTACCGAGTTCTATAGACCCTATATGGTCATCAGCCCCTCCTCTTCTGACGTTAGTTTTTCCAACATGACCTTGACTTTGCAACTGGGCATAATGGTTCTTTGGTCTCTGTCTTCGCTTCTGTTCTTATGTTTAACACTCATTTGTACACATTGTGCTCTTCTTATCTTCTATATCTTCTATCTACAGTTAGCTCAGCTCCATGCGCTTCTGGACAGTCGTATTGCTTCACTGATGTACGTTTGTACTGAGTCTTGCGCCCGCCATCCCCCCAAGGCTTGCATCACTTCCATTGGAGTTCCAGATTCAACCAGATGTACTGTGGCGCCGCGGCGGAAGGAATACCCGGTGGCCTTGAATACTTCCTCGAGGTCCATCATCATTTCGAATCGCGCCCACGGCTCCAGTGCCCCCTTCAACGCAGACCGGCTCTCTCGTAGTGTTGCCTGGCTATGGGTGTACGAACGCCACAAGGGGCCTTCATCTGGTAGGTTACTCATGTGCTTGGCGAGCCACCAGGCTGGTGACCGCAGCTGGTCGTCGGCTGAGGGAACCAACTTCAGCGTCGCTTCATCCCTTGTCTTTGTGTGTCGTATCGTAATCTCCAGCGCGCCGTCTGCTCCGCCGTGCCTCTCATCCTCTGTCTTGAGTGCCCTGATCTCGCCTGCTCGCGACACTGTCGCAAACGTCACCAGGCCAAAGGCAATTGCCTGAGTGAGGGGCGGGGTCGCGTGTGCCCCGGCTGACCTAGCCGCAGCCTCCAGCGGTTCGCAGTCTGAAGGCAGACAGTGATACACTTACCTGTCTGACCACTCCATGGGGCCTGTCCCGGTCGTCCAACCACACTCTTCCCTCTTTCTCTGGGGTGCAGTTTATGTCACCAAAACTGCCGATGACCCATATGGTGGCGATGTGGAGCCCTAGCTAGTTACCTTGCTACTCATTTTCTCCTATAACATAATCCTCGCGCGGATTCGCATTTTTCTCTCTCATTTAGATCTGTTCAGCCTCTCACAGCTCACGAACAGAGGGATGCGTGAAGCAAACCCTTGATGTTACTCTATCTAACCGAATAGTGTCCTCAATATACCTCAATAGTGAGTTAGAATCCTTCCATGTTCCCTTTGCCATCACTACGACTACTGGGACGCCCGCCAAGATCATGTCCGCTGCTGCACCTCGACAAAGGCCGTGGAGCCTTGCGCCATGTCCGAACTGGCTTTTGAAGCTGTCCGCCAGCTCGGAGAATGCCACCGGGCGGTGACCGGGAGCGAGGTTGCCGTACTGGTCCGTCGTCCGCCAGATAGGCTCAAGTACATCAACGTCCCCTATGGCGGCCAGGTGGTCATGTAGCCAGGTCGCTGGCGACAGGGGTCGCCCTGCGCGAGAGGAATCATCTTTCGGACGTTGGTCATGCCGGTCTTAGTCCGCCGGATGGTGATGACGATGCCGTCGGGGGTCTCGATGATGTCCCTGCGTGATAGGGCCAGGACCTCACCAGGGCGCGACACGGAGGCATAACACGTCAGCGCGAATGTCATTATCTGCCGCCACTGGTGGCACATGAGGTCCTCGGGTGTCCGGGTGAGGACTGCATTGATCCACTTGAGCCTGACAGGTGCCGCGGGGCCGTGTGCTGCTGTCGTCGAGGCCGTAGCTGCTTCTGCTACGATTGGCCAGAAGTCCTCGGCGAGGGCGTAGGTTGTCACCGGTCTATAAACTGCTCCGTCCAGTTTTGACCACTTTTACCCCGCTGCGGTTTACTGTAAATGATTTCAACCGACAATACTAGTATTAGCTGTGCTGATGTCGTTAACTGTTCAAATTCCTGAGCTTTCTCCTTCAAATCTAACACTAGAGACTCTTGAGGAGTTTGAGCGCCGAGCAACGATTTTTACTATACAAAACCCAAGCATCCCACTGTCCGTCCTCATTGAGGAGTCATTTGCCCTCGAACTCAAGGCCGAAGGCATAGACACATCCGACAAGAACTACACTCACAAGAACTTCACCGAATGGTGTCGCCAGCGGCTCCTTCCCCACTCCATCTTAGCACTCGTCGAAGAGCTCCAAGACCTTCGTTTCCCCATGGTGCCGAGCACCGCACGCAACTTCGAAGCTGGCACGAGACTACAAGCGGCAGCATTCCGCAAGCGCATCGAGCTCTACTCCAAGACGCCAGACCCAGAAGGGTTCTTGGAACCCATCGACGACAACCCCAATGCCGACGAACTGCTC
This sequence comes from Carpediemonas membranifera, assembly GCA_019828565.1. NCBI lineage: Eukaryota > Fornicata > Carpediemonas > Carpediemonas membranifera. The sequence continues at coordinate 112,373 of JAHDYR010000035.1, read as the reverse complement.
GCAAGCTTTGATAAGCTGGCTGCACGGCTCTTCAGGGAGTCCCTGAACCCGACAGCATTCCGCAAGAAGGCACAGACCTTGCTTGCTCTCCACAACGTCAAGACCTTCGAGGACACCGTAGCGGTGGCTCTTAGGGCTGCTAGGGCGTATGACCATGATCAACCCCTCTCGCAAACCCCGGCCGGCGGACCCAAGGCCCCGGCCCAGGCCAGGAAGGCCCAGTACCGCCCGGACGCGGCCAAGCGCCCGCCGGCCGACGGACCCAAGAAGCCGTCGCGCCCCTGTCGTTTCTGTGGCGGTCCCCACATGGACTTCAGATGCGATAAGCACCCCCGCTACAGCGAGAACAACAACGCCGACAGCGCGTCGACTAACGAGAAGGGCGGGAAGGGTCCACTGACGACCCCCGCTACTGTAAAAGGCAAAACTTACTCGTTCGTTGTAGACACTGGTGCAAGCCGAAGCTTCATTAGTTCGAAGGCACTACGTACCCTACCCAAGGACACAGTGCAGACCTCTCTCGAGGAAAAGATCAAGGTCACGCTAGGAGACGGACGCTCCCTCGTGACAGATCAAGCAGTCACATTTAAGGCAGCATTCCCAGCACTAGGTGTCACACCGTTGGAGGTTACATGGAAGTACTACGTACTCCCCGGTGAGTTCTTCAAGGCTCTCATCGGGTGTGACTTGCTGAGGTCACTCGCACTCATTGGCGATGGCACACTCAACCTTAACCTGCACAAGCTCTCCTCAATTGAGGAGGACGAGGACTGGCTGCCGTTCTACCATGAATATCTCACGGAGGACGCAAACATGGCGATAACCGACGACTACTGTGGTGTCCACGTCCCGGAGTCGAAGATCCGACCCGAGATTCTCGAGATAATCAACTCATTTGACGATATCTTCGAGGAAGAACTACCCAAGGAAGGGTCTCGACTGGAACCCATGTCGATTGAACTGATAGACGAGCGGGCAATGGTACAATGCCGCGCTCGCAGACTCGACCCAGTGACCCAAGGCCTGGTGTCGACAGAGCTAGAACAACTCAGGCGAGACGGGATAATCCAGGACTCGACTGGGCCGTACAGCTCGCCGATCGTAGTAGTCAGGCAGGGCCACAAAGGATCGACCAAGATCCGTCTTTGCATTGACTACAAGGAGTTAAACTCCAAGACAGTGAGGGATAACTTCCCCCTGCCTAACACGCGCGAGTTTGTAGACCGAGCATCAGGCTGCAAATACTTTGCAGGCCTAGACCTCAGACAAGGCTACTACCAGATGCGGATGCACGAGGAAGATATCCCCAAAACCGCTTTTGTCACTCCAGACGCATACTGCGAGTTCACCAGATGTCCATTCGGCCTGATGAACGCCCCGGCGAGATTCCAACGCGCCATGCAGAAGGCGTTCGCCGAGGTCCTCCACAAAGGGGTGGACATCTATCTTGACGACATCTTGATTTACGCCAAGACCGAGGCCCAGTTTCTCACCCTGATCAAAACCGTCTTCAGGATCTGTAGACATTATTCACTGCGCCTTAAAGGCCCGAAGTGCACGATAGGCTCAGCCCACGTCGAGGCCGTCGGGTATATTGTCTCGGAGAAGGGGAAACAACTTGCCCCAGAGAAGGTAGAGGCGGTAAACGCCATACCGCTCCCGTCCACCGCAAAGGAGCTTCAGAGGACACTGGGATCATTCAACTATGTCGCCCAGTTCGTCCCGGACTCATCACGAATCCTCAAACCTCTCAACGAGATGCTAACGGCACAGGAGAACTCAAAGAACATAACTTGGAACCCCAAACAAGAAGAGGCGTTTACAACGTTCAAGGAGAGACTCAGCTCAGACACAGTCCTCCATTTCCCCGACTTCTCAAAGAAGTGGACCCTCGAGACGGACGCGTCGAACGACGGACTAGGGGGCATTCTGTTCCAAGAAGACGACTCCGGCAACCGAGAGATCGTCTCGCTCTTCGCAAAGTGTCATACGCCAACCCAGACTAGGTGGCCGACCTACGAACAAGAGCTTCATGCTATCATCTTTTGTCTCACGAGACCTGACATGGCTCAACTTTTCCGCCTCAAGGACAACATACAGATCCGCACCGACCACCAGAATCTGGTATATCTCATGCAGAGGAAGGAGCTTTCCAAGAAACTCCTCAGGTGGACGTCTGTCTTGTCGGACTACAACATTACGATCGAGCATATTGCTGGAGAGACAAACAAGATGGCAGACATGCTGTCGCGTATCCTTCCCCGAGGGGGACCTCGGGCCGCAGCTGAACCTGCTAGAGGCGGAGGACGCCGGCCCAGGGCTGACCCTTGAGTTGATCCAGGCTGCCCAGGCCATGGCACCTGAGTCAACTCGAGTCGGCTGGGAGAAACTAGAGGGAGTATCCATCGAAAACTCGATCTACTTCAAGGACGGAGTGCCGATTATCCCCAAGGGAGAGACACGCGACAAGGCCCTTCGGACCGCTCACCAATTTCATACGGGAGCAAATTCAACGTTCCAAGCACTCGCCACGTCTGCATTTTTGGCCGGGGATGCTCTTGGACGTCAAAAAGCACATCAAGACGTGCCCCATTTGTCTGAAGACTCGCATCAAGGACTACTTTATCGCCCAAAAGGGCCAGACAAGACGCACCAGACCATGGGAGACAGTGGCAGTCGACACAATTGGCCCTCTCCCAACGGATTCGCTGGGCGCTCGCTACATCATTGTGGCTGTAGACATGTTTACAAGATACACCGAGCTCGTCGCAGTCGCATCGATCGACGCCGAGACCTCCGCCAGGGCCCTATGGGACCACGTTTTCACGCGACACGGGATACCGGCGGAGATTCTGTCCGACGGCGGCCCGGAGTACGCGAACTCGATAGTTGAACAACTCACAACGTCATTGAAAGTCGCACACCACTTCACCATCCCGTTTCATCCACAGAGCAATGGTCTCGTGGAGAGAAGGAATGCGGAGATTGGAAGACACCTACGGTGGCTTGTCCTGGCAATAGCCTACAAAGACCAGTGGTGCGGACTCCTACCGACGGTCCAGATGATTATCAACGGCACGACACATACGGCCACGAAGTTCTCCCCGCACGAGCTGATATTTGGCCATGAGCACAACATGTTTACAAGCTGGTGGACGAACGACAACAACTCTCCGATCAGAGATTTCCCAGAGTTCAAAAAGGACCTGGAGCTGGCCCTTAACGCCCTGGGAGACCACTGCCAGAGAGAGTGTGGGCCCGGGCCAAAAGACAATAGTCAACACCGAACTGAAGCCGGGTGACTACGTCCTCTGGAAAGATGAGGCCCCTCAGAAGCTAGACGCGCGCAACAGGGGCCCATGGAAGGTACTCGATGTACTTGATAATAACAGAATAGTCCTGCAGTCGATACTCGACGGATCGACCAGATCAACCCACATTGAAAAACTCATGATGTTCGACACGGATGCCGTAACGGACACGATGATGATTCAACTTGCAAGCTTCGACCAGAAAAAATGGGAGGTAGAGCGAGTAGTATCGGTAGACTGGAAAGAAGGGACAGCCGCCATCAAGTGGGTAGGATTCGAAAACATAACGGAAGAACCACTCTCGGGAGTGAAACACCTCGAGGAGATGAAGAGGTTGGCCCGTAAGGCGAGGAAGAACCTGAAACTCTACTAACCATCTTTTTCCCCCGTTCCTTGCAGGTTGGGGGTTTTCTCATCAAAAAGGGAGGTAGTGTCACCGGTCTATAAACTGCTCCGTCCAGTTTTGACCACTTTTACCCCGCTGCGGTTTACTGTAAATGATTTCAACCGACAAGGTGTCTGGAAGCACGCGGTGGGCAAACCTGACTATCACCCCGGCCTTGGCCATGATGCGGTCCTTTCCAGCGGTTTGGGCCTGTTCGTCAGCCCAGCGCTTGGCTGCCTCGACCGGGGGGAGTGTGGACGCGTAGGCCAGGAAGCCCGCAAGGGTCCTCGCGTAGTCTTGCCGTGTGGCCCGGGCGAGGCCACCGAACATCGCATGCTCGCTTAGGCCTGTGACAAACGCGTCGGAAGGCACAGGGCGACTAGTCTGTGCTTTCCATTGGCGCCTGGCAGCTCTGACCCTGGCTGTGCTGGGATTGAGAAGTACATCTTCTCGGGCGCCAGCCTTTTTATAGGAGCGGACCTGATGTCCGGCAAGACCAGAAACGTTACGGAGCGTAGTTGTCGAGGGTCTCGGTCTCCTAGAGGCTCTATGATACGGTAGAGCTTGGCTAGCACCTTTGGGACCATGGCCCAGGGGGGCGCAAGGAAGACTCTCCGACCGCACCAGTTCTGGTTCAGACCGTCTCCGGAGAACGGCACGGAGCGGCTGGTGTACGACGGGAGGAGCAGCTCCTTCGTGGGGTGACCAGTCAAGTCGACCTCGGCCGGCCCCCACGAGTCTAACATGCGGCGGAGCACGCCCGCCGGGGTTTGCCAGTCCGTCTTGGTGAACCTTGACAGCGAGTCGGCGGCTATATTCAGGTGGCCTGCGGTGTGTCGAGCCCTCAAGCTGACGCCTCTCTCCGATAGGAGCGTGAAGAAGGACAGCGACTCGGAGACCACCTCTGGTGGCGCGCGAGTGGAGGCCTGCTTGTTGAGCCAACCAACTGCCGCCGTCGAGTCGGAGAACACCGTTATCTCCCTGCCCTGCAGGTCTAAGCCCGAGGACTCGAGCAGACGGCGCACAGCGGTCACCGAGGCCAGGAACTCCTTGGCGGTGATATGCAAGTGTGCCAGTGAGGGTGGCACGGGAAGGGACAGCTGTATATCGGGGGCACCCGGCTGCCGGATGACAGCTCCCATCCCCTCGTCCGACGCGTCTGATATAACGGTGACATCTGTCGCCGGATGCATGCCCCACAGGGTCATAAGGCTGTCGAACGACCGATGAGGCACGTTCCTCATTCGTCTGGCCCACTCTTGCAGAGCTCGTTCTGCTTGGGGAGTGTTGGGGGCTGCGGAGACCTGAAGGGGTCGAAGCCATGCCCTGCCGTCCTGCCATGCGATAGACGCGAACGAGAGCTTGCCTAGGAGGGACTGCCACTCCAGCCCTGATGGTGGCACGAGTAGAGCTTCGTCCAGTTTCGCCGCGTACTTGGTGGCTTTCGCCTGCGTGATAGTGATGCGTCTCGCGGACAGGTCGACCCTGAAGCCTAGGTACTCTATCACCCTGCCAGGAGTCAGCATTGACTTGGCCAGGTTGAGGATGAGGCCTAGCTGCTGCATGCACTTGACGATACCGGGGACTACACGCTTGAGGTGGCTCTGCGGTGCTAGGACGGCCCAGTCGTCCAGATATACAGCTACCTTCACCCCGAAGCGGTGGGATATGATGGACGCGGCGGATATCATGACGCGCTGAAACACATAAGGCGCTGCTGTCCAGCCGAATGGAAGCACCTGGAACTGGTAGAACTGGCCGGCGTAGGCAAAGCCGAGAAGCGTTCTGTCCGATGGCTTCACGCCGAGTTGGTAGTAGCCTGAGCGTAGGTCTAGCTTCACTGCGCTGTCGTCCGGGGCTGCGATCTCCAAGAGGCGCTTGAGGCCAAAAAGGCGGAACACCCTCCGCTCCTTCGTGACGTCGTTCAACGTTCTGAGATCGTGTATCAGTCGTGGGGAGCCGTCGGACTTTGGAGTAGTGAATATGGGGGAGACTAGACGAGGCCTGCGACTGCAGATGCGCACGACTTGGGACTTGACGAGCTCCTGCATGAGTGGTCGGAGGCACTCGGAGGCCGCGGGCGATAGGGGTCGGGGCTTGGGCTGACGTGGCGACCCGGTGATCTCGATCGGGACGCCTGCCTCGATCCACGAGACCACGTCTGAGGGCGCTCCCGAGGCGGACCAGAGCTGATGACGGGCTATCGTGGGAAATGTGAGGAGTCTCGGAGGAGGAGAGAGACGTTGAGGAGGGATGTGCGAGTGTGAGAGGTGGTGAGAGAGATCTTGAAGATGGCTTGTTACTGGCGGCTTCTTTTCGGTCCGGGCTTGCCCGCCTTGAAGGCGGAGCGCTCTTGCTGAGCCTGGGCCAGACGGGGAAATTTTGCCAGCGTGTGAAGAATGCGCTGCTCGAGCTCCAGTTGGCGTGTGGCAACATCGGCGTGTTGGGCGTCTCTCGGCGGGGTGGCGATGAAAGCCTTTGAAGCGATGCTCACAGCTGCGGCTGCCTGGTAGCCGTAACGGTCCTTGATGTCGAGAGATCGGTGGCGTGCGTAGAGCTCGAGCAAGATGACGTCGATGTCGATCGGCTCCTCGTAGCGCATCATACGGTATATGCGCTCGATCCAATCAGCTTCCTCGCGCATTGAGGAGGACTGAGGCTTGGACCAGCCCTCGTTGCGGGCGTTCCTCTGCAGCTCCTGCACACGAGCGTTCATGAGGAGTAGTTCCTTGCGTAGGACCTTAAGCTCATCTTCTTCGACTGGTTGGACGTTCCCCTGCTCGTCAGGGGCTCTGACTTCTTCTGCTTCTCCTTCCATCTCTCCTTCTGCCTGATTCGATCTCCTCCCGCCAAACGAATCATCAATCAAATCGCCCATCAAATCTCATAAAGATTCACCTCGGATCTCCCGGATCTCGGAGGCTTGCCCAGGACGCCGCACTTGGCGTGTCTCCGCCCCGTCGCGGAATTGTCACGTCGCCGTTGGTGTCGGTGTCTGACTAGGCAGACACTCACATTCACTTATGAATTCTCCTGGGGCTTCCCGCCCGCACGCCTACACCATCCCGATGGTGACCATTCAATCTTTATGGACCACTCGTACCCGTACGAGTAAAGGAAGGAGACGACTGCTATTCGAGGTGCGCGAACCATTCGCACCTCGTCACAGCTGTCTCCTGGTCGAGCCGCACCGCTTCGGCGATGTAGCTCTGGAGGGAACTCTCGGACTTCCAAGTACAGAGGGCCATGACCACTGGAGTGGGCATTCCGCGAAGTACAGCGTCCGCTGCGGCCCCGCGACGGAAGCTATGGGATCCAACTGGGTCTCCAAAGACCTGCTTCAGCTTGTCTTGGAGCATAGCGGGGGGCAACGGCCCTCGGTCCAGCCTCGACCCATCGAGGTTGGGGGACTTCAGATGGTGGCGTCTCTGTCCTGGCACCAGCGCTGCAGGTGAGCCATGAGCATCCCTGCCGGATTGAGCGCGCCTTCGACCCACGGGATGAACTTCTTAACTGCGCGAAGCCCTGTCTTGGTGGAGTCGATGGTGATAGAGACGCCGAGTCCTGCTTTCACCCTGATATCCCGAGGAGTGAGGGGTAGGATCTCACTGCGCCTCGACATTGTTGCGTAGGCAACGACGCCGAATAAGAAGGCTTGGTGGAACTCCTCGTCGCGGCCGGCGAGTTTGGGGATCAGGCGGTGGATGCGTGCAGCCCGCACTGGGACCTTGCGTTGCGGCCTGGGGACTGTAGCGCGCTTCGCTTCGGTGATGAATGCCTTTTGAGCAGCTGGGGGTGCCCACGTTGATACCAGGGGTGCAAACCTTACCACCAGCGAGCCCCGGTGCGCCAGACGGTCTGGGCCTACTAGCTCAGCCTCGCGAGCGAGCCACGCCAGGAATGTGTCGCGGTCCGATGCCGGGTTGGCCTCTCGGAAGGTCAGGAACTGGGAGACGACACCCGCCGTGTCACGCCTGGTCGTTGCCACGTAGCCTTTGAGCTCGTCTAGACCTAGTACTGCGTTGAAAGCGGCGTCGTCGGCACGAAGACGGCGAGGAGCCGCGGCTTTTCCCCCACGAGGATGTTCTGGAGCTCTGAGTCCTTCATGTCCTCCGCGTAGACCCTGAACGTTCTCTTGAAGGGGGAGAGGCCCTTGATGCGGCGTACCGCCTCGGACTGGACGTCGGGCATCACCACGACCACTGCAGACTTGGTATGCCTCGGATGTGAGGCTGGTGAGGCGCGAATGAGGGCCAGTCGGTTGGCTACGGCTGGAAGAAGGGCGTATGGTGGTGCTGCGAAGACTCTCTTGCTGCGCCACTCCGAGCTCATGCCGCTCTCGGCCAGCGTGAGCGAACGCTCGACGAAGCCGGGAAGTAGTAACTCCTTGTCCCTCCCACCAGTCACGTCGACCTCGAGAGGGCCCCACTCCTCCAGTATGGCAGCGAGGATCCCTCGTGGTGTCCGCCATTCCAGTCGCTGGTATCTCGACAGAGCATCTGCGGAGACATTGAGGTGCCCGCTGACGTGCTGGGCTCTCAGTGTGATCTGGCAGGCGGCCAAGCGGGAAAAGAGGGTGAGAAAAGCGTCCTGGATCATCGGCGGGGCTCGCGTTGATCCCTGCTTGTTCAGCCAGGCGCAGGCGTTGCTGTTGTCGATGAATACGGTGATCTCCCCTGTCCGTTAGATGTGGAAGGAGCGTCTCCACGGCGTTCGTCGCCGCAAAGAACTCTTTCACCGCAATGGACTCGTTCTGGAGCGGGCTGTTGGGGGAGACGGAGGAGGATACGATCGTCTGCTTGCAGCCGTCCCTGATAATGGCAGCTAAGCCCTTTTCTGAGGCGTCCGACTGGATGTGGATGTCGATTGCCGGGCTTGCGCCCCACATGCTGATCAGGGGAGTCGAAGGAGCGGGGAGGATGATCTTCGCTGCTCAGCAGTTGCTTCCAGTACGATAGGGCCTTGAGGACGGCTTTCGTAAAGCCTTTCTCCGTCTCGGTGGCTGTCTGAAGAGGTCTCAGCCATGCGCGGCCGTCGGGGAAGCACAGAGATGCGAAGGATAGCTTCCCGATGAGGGATTGCCACCTCTTGTTGCTCATATTGCCTTCAATCAGCGCACTCTCGACCAATTGGCGGTATCTGCTGCGCTTCTTCGAGTCTAGGGAAATGACCCGAGCAGCTGAGTCGATGCGCATGCCGAGGTATGTCAGGACTGTGGTGGGCTCTAGGACTGACTTGTCGTGGTTGATGATAAAGCCTAGCTGATTCATGATGTCCAGGAGGCGCTGGCGCTCGCGCAGAAGGGCCTTCTTCTTCCCGAAGAATAGAAGGTCGTCCAGATAGACGGCAACTCCTACACCGCGGCAATGGCGCTTGATAATCTTCGCTACGGTAATCATGATCTTCTGGAAGTAGAATGGCGCCGCGGACCATCCGAATGGGAGGACTGTGAACTGATAGTGGACGCCGCGGTGAATAAAGCCTAGGAGGGACTGCGATGATGGGTGAATGGACACGTGGTGGTAGCCTGCATGGAGATCTAGCGACATCATCATGTCTCCTGGCGCAAGGCTTAAAACTGCTCTCTTGGCACCGAACAAGCGGAACGTACGGCGCTCTTTGGAGACCTTGTTGAGCGGTATGAGGTTGTGGACTGCTCTCCATTTGTCTGTACCCTTCGGGACTGGAAAGAGAGGACATGTGAGCTTCGGTGGTGATGAGACGCGGTGTATGGCACCCGATGAGAGCATTTCGCGCACCAGCGGATCGAGCTTGGCTAAGTCCTTCTCTGGGAGATGGAATATTCGAGGATTGCTCGGTTGTTGTGTCAGTTCGATGGTATGCCGTCGCCAACCCAAGAGACCACGTCGGATGGCGCTCCCAAGCGCCGCCACGCGGCCACTGAGTGGCGGAGAGAACCCGCTCGACGGGTTGTGGGGAGTGGTGGTTCGGTTGATTGATGGTCTTGCACAATTAGTTTTTTCTGGGGCGCTTATCGCTCTTGGGGGCGACTCTGGCACTGGAGCGGGCCTCTGCGATGAGGACGGTGAGGCTCTCGGAATCACGGATCCTGGAACGTCGGGCTCTGACGTAGTCCTTGACTGCGTCGGCGTAGTGAAAGCCATTGATGTCCTTAATGAGGAGAAGCTCATGACGGAGCATTAGCTGAAGCTTGATCGTCTCGGTTGTCCAGCTCGGGTGGAGGACGATGTCCCTGTAGAGCATCTGCAGCCATTCGGACTCGTTACGCATGGCTAGTGAGTCCGGGTGGCGCCACTCCAGCGACATTAAATCTCGAAGCGTCAATAACTCGCCTGTTAGTTCGTTGATGCGCTTCTGCGGATCTGGGATCTTCTCTGCTTCAGGCGTGCGGTCCCCGGTGTTGTTCTCGGTTTCTTCAGCCATCTGGCCGTAATTGATTCGATCCCGATTCGTTCGGCTCGAATAAATCGAATCAGGCAGATCCATCGCCCATGCTCCATTATCTCACGCCGGAGCTGACGTCTCAAGCATCAGTGGTGTAGGGGTATCATCGCACGTTGCCATCGTGTGGACCCGGGTTCGAATCCCGGCTGATGCAGATTTTGTTTCCGAGTGCCAAAAATGCACGCCAGAGAAGCCAGCTAGCTGTCCTAGCCTCTAGACATACTTGCTCTACCCAACGGGGGGGCGATCGTTTATTAAAGAAGAGAGCTAGTGTAAACGATCAGGGGACTCCGGCCAGCTTACCTACTGGGCGGATATACCGGTCTTGACCAGTATCGTGCCGTCGGATCTGGATGTTCCGAATTTTCTACCATTCTGCCCGCATAAACTGCGCGGCTCGCCTGGTCGGCGCATCACCATGCCGGAGCGAGGCGATCTCATTGCCCTCCGCTCACGGCCCGTTACCCGAGGTAACCTGTCAGCGCGATGTAACGCCAGCTAGCTGTCCTAGCCTCTAGACATACTTGCTCTACCCAACGGGGATATCCCACCGGCAACGAGCATTGTGGAATGGCTTGCAGGCACGCTTGCGAGCCCAAACCGACCGTCTCCTCGAGAGACCGCGTCAAAGAATGTCTGTTGTGGCTTACATCTGCCGTTGTAACGCGTGTCAGCCCCACCCTACCTAGCTCTCCCAGCCACTAGCTCCCGTCAGAGATTTAAAGTGGTGGTTGGAGAAGGATGGAGGCCAGGTGTCCCTGGACCCCCGGGTGTGTGCGGACCCCGTTGCCCATATATCTCAGCATGCTTTTCGTGGAGGCCCACGTCCCCATGGACAGGAGGACTTCGGTACTCGTGTGGGCTACCGCCAACTCCGTGGTGGCGCCCTTGCGGAATGAGTGCCACGAAATGTCGGTGCCGTACGCCTGGTGGATCCAGTGGCGGAGGGTTGACGCCGGTAGCGGCTTCGATAGTGAAATACCACCGGTTGAGGTGATCGCCCGCCAGATGAGGTCGTCGTCGCGGCGCGTTGCCGTGGGGACCCATGCCTTCAGGGCCCTTGCTGGGTTAAAGCGGGCCCACGATTGGTTTGGTACCAGCTTGCGGACGCCTGTGGCAGTCTTAGTTCTCGCGAACAGAAGGAGGGCATTGCCATCAGCGTCGAACTCGACGTCTCTTCGTCTGAGCCCAAAGATCTCTGCGCCTCTACTCACGGTGATAAAGCAGAGAGCAGAAAAAGAGGGCGGCCTGGAAGGCTTGGGGTGACTTCCGACGTCTGTCTATGACCCTGCGGACTCTCGCGGACGTGACAGGCTTCGCGCCCCCGGTCAGGCCTTCTACAGAGGCGACGTTCCGGGCGGCGGCGATTATCTGCTTGGCAGCGGTCGGGGGGCGCCAGTCAGACACGAGTGGGGCGGCCTCGCAAATCCAGTAGCCTTTCCTGTGTATCGACTGTGGGCCCGACGTGGTACCCTCGGTCAGAAGGAACTCTTTGAGCTGTTGCGCGTGTGAGTGGCTCGCGTTGCGGGATTGGAGGAATTTGGCGACCCAGCCCGCTGCTGTGCGGCGCGACGATTCGTTTCTGAAATGTGATAGTCGGTCGTCAGCGAGGAGGGCTTGGAACGGGTCCTCAGGATAAGCGCCACGAAGCGGATCTTGCCCTTGTCTGTCGCTGTCCAGGCTAGCTCGGACTGCAGGAGGTGTTTCGCCTGGACTCTGAGGTACAACTTGAGGGGTGTCAAACGTTTGATGGCTCGGACCTCGGGCGAGTTGAGGTCCGGGCACAGGACTATCGCCGCTGATCTCCAGTGTCGAGGGTTCCCAGTCTGGGTCGAGGCGCGTATTGTCTGGAGGCGACGACACGTCACTCCAAGAAGGGCTATAGGAGGAGCTATATAAATCCTGACTCCCCTCCAGTCCATCTGGAAGCCGTTGTCGTGGATTGACCAGGCTAGTTCTGCAAAGCCTGGTAATGCCAGAACCTTGTCGGGGCGTGCTGTGACGTCGATCTCGACCGGCCCCCACTTGCGCATGATGGTTTCCAAGACTTCTCGGGGTGACGACCAGTCGAGCTTGGCGAACCTGGAGAGCCTGTCCGCCTGGACGTTCAGGTGTCCGGCAATATGGAAGCAGTGGACGTCGAGGCGCTTGGTTTCTGCCGTGTTGTAGATGTCCTGTAGGATCTGGTGTGCGGCTGGGGGAGGTTCGGCGATCCCCGTCTGTTTACCCAGCTGATGGCAGCTGAGTTGTCGGCAAAGACTGTGAGAGAGGAGCGTGACTCCTGCTGGGGCACGAGATTGATCGCCTGAGCGATCGCGAAGAGCTCCTTGACGCCAATGTGTTCCCCCTTGAGATGAGGGGGGAAGGCACCCTGTGATGCCGCTCCCTTCTCCCCATTGAACAGGCATGCTCCCCAGCCGGACGTTGATGCGTCTGAGGTGACAGAAATCTGGAGCGTATCGCGTATTTCCCAGTCCGCTCTTGCTTCGGCGAACCTCTTGGGTGGGCGATCGCGGAGGAGGACTTGCCACGCCGCCAGCTGCCTGCGGATTTGGCTGGAGAGGTGGACGGTCTCCGTTGTAGGGGTGGCCTGCAGTGGTCTGAGTGCGAGGCGGGCGAACTGTGTGGTCCCTGCGAAGAATGACAGACGGCCTAGGAGCTTCTGCCAGTCTGAAGCTGTGATGGACCCGACCCGGAGGGCCTTGGCGATCGTGGCCGTGTAGGTCTCGGCCTTGTCTTTTGAGATTCTTAGGGACTCGCTTGCGGTGTCTATGTGGACACCTAGGTAGTCTACCTGCTGGGTCGGCGTGAGGACGCACTTGTTGAGGCCCGGTATCGCCCCCAGCGATAGCATGAGGTCGATGATCTGCGGGGTGACCGAAGCTAGGTACGATGGGGAGGCATGGGACACTAAGAAGTCGTCGAGATAGACCGCGATGGTCACCCCGAACCTGTGTGCGATGATCTTTGCAAGCTGTATGGTCGTGCTCTGGAACACGTACGGCGCCGCTGTCCATCCGAAGCCGAGTGTGTTGTACCTGAATGCGCGGCCGTCCGGTAGGACCACGCCTAGGAGGGGGGAGTCTCGCGAGGCGACGCCAAGTTGGTGGTATCCCGATGCTAGGTCTATCTTGATCATGTAGTCGTTCTTGTGCAGATTGCGGACCGCCCGTCTGATGCCGAACAGACGAAACACCCTCAGCTCTGCTGTCAACTCGTTCAGGGCTCGGAGGTCGTGCACGGGGCGGACATCGTCTTTGCCCTTCGACACCGCGAACAGGGGTGCGCTGTGACGCAGTTCGTCTATCGGGCACGGGGAGAGGACGCCCTTGGCGACTAGCTCTTCGATCTTCGGGAGTAGGCGGGGGTCCACTCGCCTTTGCGGTTCTGGTGGAGGGGGCGCAGAGGTGAGGTGGATAGGGACGCCATCCCGCAGCCAGCTTACTACCTCGGGGGAGGCACCGAGTCTTGCCCACACCGGCCACTTTTTGTTCATTGACGGGAACTGAACATCTGTGGCAAGGGCTACTTCTTGTGCTTCTTGTGAAACCCCCCCTTTGTTCGGGGGGCTGGTCCTTTCTCTTACCCTTGGCTCTGGCTTTGGCTGCGCAGTAGGAGATGGCACGGGGGGTTTTGGTCTGGGACGTGTTGAACAAGTCGAGAAACAGTTCGCAGGTTGCGTCCGACCAGTTGTCGTCCTTGAGGTCCAGAAGGGTACGGCGTGCTTGGAGTTCCACCAGGAGTCTTGCTTTGAGCGGCTCGTCGTCGAGGGCGTTGACGATCACCATCACGCGGCGAAGCCACTTTGCTTCCGCCTTAAGTGGTCTCTTTGTCGGAAGCTCGCCGTATGCATCCATTTCTGCCAGTGTTTGGTCAATATCCGCTTCATCTTGTTCAGGGAAGAAATCAATTTGGGATTCCTTCGGCGGCTCGGTCTCGGGCGGCGGAGGAGGCGGATTAAGCTTTGCAAGCTGTTGCGAGATGGTAGCGATTGTGGCTTCTAGGTTATTGAGCCTCGTTGCCGTCGGATCTGGATGTTCCGAATTTTCTACCATTCTGCCCGCATAAACTGCGCGGCTCGCCTGGTCGGCGCATCACCATGCCGGAGCGAGGCGATCTCATTGCCCTCCGCTCACGGCCCGTTACCCGAGGTAACCTGTCAGCGCGATGTAACGCCAGATTTTGCTGGCCACACAACATATACACTCTTACCCAAGGACCTGCCGTCCACACAGCTGCTCAATGCTAGCTGACCCAGCGGCTCTTTGCGCGCTGCGGTACCGGGCGTCTCTGTGACTGCTCACCGGTTCGATGGATTTTATGGGTTGTGGCTTAGTGCTCCAATAGTGTGCGCGCTGTGCGCCGCAATTGCGTGGGATGATTACGCATGGCCTCTCCGATATACGGCCTAAGTGAATTCCCGTTGGCTGTACGGCAATTGCAAGTGCGTAAACGAAGAGTGTTTAATAGGGGGTTTAGACCACATATGCATAAATGGCCGAAACCAAATATCTGTATCTAATTCTGTATCTATAAATATATCTTGCGATATTGCTATCTATGGCCGTGGTAGGGTATGATAGCAACAGTGCCTCCCTCTTCTTTTTTCTTTGGAGGTATTGGAGCTCTCTTTGCGCTTATACTTTTGCATAAATGCGTAGCGTAATTCTTTGAGGCATTTGGGGATGAGAATCGGTATTTGTACAATGAAGGTAGTACTAAGCAGCTATCAGTATGTTACCTTCAAATCACGTGTTATTGAGCCTCAACAACGCTTCGTTGGCGAGTTCTGGCCGATTTTTCCTTCTGTTGGCGGAAAGCTGCAAGTGACGGCTCAAAACCTTGTCGAAACATCTAAATAACAACATCAGTGTCTTTGAAAGGCTCAATGACCGCAATTGCTGTGCTGTTAGCGTTTAATTTTTCCTTCTAGCTCAGGATGCTGAGTGAAGTACTTGTCGATAGCCTCGAGGGATCTAACCTCGGACCATGGGAGCCATGAGGCCTCTTCAGGCTCAAAGCCTGCCCATTGCACTTCAAACTCATAGCCAGACTTGGTCTTTCTGTGGGCTGAGACCTCTGAAACTATGAACTCGTCGCTGTCGGTCGCGGCTAGGGCCTTCAGCTCCCTCAGTGTCAACGAGCCTCGCTCAAAAGGATGGCATCTGGAGGTGTGGACTCGCAGTGACTTGTGGGTGTTCAGGTCTTCTACAATGAGAGTTGCAGGGGTGTTGAACTCATTGCACTCATACCCGGTGACGCGTAGTGGGCCACGGTACCGTGCTACTGTCTTGGTTGGTCTAAAGGATGGATAGCTCAGTAGGATGTACTCAGGCAGAGTGGGGGTGATGCGTCCAGTGGCTTGGGACAGCACGGCTTGTACACGTTCAGCCTGTTTCGACTTAGCGGTGGCTATGGCGGCTTCGGCTGCTCGTCTCAGGTTGAGAGGTGTATCAGAAGCAGGGTTTCCTAGGACAAGCTCGCGGCCGAAGACAATCTCGTTCGGGGACACGCCAAGTGACGCGTGTCTCGCGGAATTGAGTATTGCTTGCACGAAAGGGATGTGCTGGGACCAGCGATCAAGATGCTTGATCTCCAATCTCCTCGCAATCATATGAGCGTTGATCTCGCGGTTAACTCTCTCCACAATACCATTGCTCTGGTGATGGTATGGTGCGGTGAAATGAAGATCGACGGCATGGCGGTCGCAAAGCCTGGCGAAGGTGTTGTTCTTAAACTGAGACCCGCTGTCTGTGATAATCCTCCTTGGAACTCCGTGGCGCAGGAACCAATGATTAACCACGCACGAGGCTGCTTCCTCGGCTGTTTTCGATCGGATAGGGGTCATCTCGACGTATCTGGAGAACAAGTCTACCATAACTAGGATGTGTTGGAACTCGCCGTCGATGGGGTAGGGTCCCATCGTATCAATGCAGAGTGTATCCATAGGGAATGGTGCCTGGAGGGTCAGGTCAAATGACGACATCGGTCTGGTCGGGACAGTCTTCTGGCAGACGGGGCAGTGTGATATGACATCTGCGACAGCTTGTCTCATGCTGGGCCAGGCGTGGCCATTGGCGCGCAGCTGCTGTACTGTTCTGTTCACAGAGAGATGTAGGCCGCCGAGTGTATGGTGCTCCTTGATAGAGGCTGCGTGTGGGTTCTCCTCGGAGTTGGTCAAGGCTGTGCACACTCGGGATAGTCCATCAGCGGCACCGTTTGCGATACCTGGTACATGGATCACGTCATAGCTGAACTGTTCAAGGAGGAGGCTCCATCTTGCCACCTTGGCGTTAGCACTTTGGTGCATTCGAGTGAGATTGTGGTGGTCAGTGGCAATTGTGAAGTGTGCCCAGCGGAGATAGCGTTCGGCTTTGGACAGGCAATAAACTACCGCATACATCTCTTTCTCGATCGTGGGCCAACGCTTTTGGGCGCCGGTGAGTGCTTTGGACAGGTACATCAGAGGTTTGTCGTCCTGAAGCAGGACTCCTCCCACACCGTAGTCGGCCGCGTCAGTGATGAGTTTCAGCTTGGCTCTCGGGTTATAGTGTACAAGAGTCGGGGCAGACGTGAGGCGGGATATGATGGTATCAAAGGCTGACTGGGCCTCGTGCGTCCATGAGAACTGTTTGTGTCATGCTGTTTTTTCTGGTACTTTAACCGGGACTTTAAGTCCCGGAATAAGTCCCGGAATACATGAAAAAAGGACGATTGCAAGAAAAAATGAACGCGCTCAAACAATTAAACTACAGCGTATTACGCCTTGCACTTGCACAAGGCATCGTTTAGACATCCGTACAACATGCTGAAGACCTTCACTCGCGAAGTCAGTGGCATCGCACAAACTCTCGTCGAAAAACTGTCTCATGGTTCATCTAGGGTCGGGATAGACTGCCGTGCCTCCCCCACTGGTCCAGTATGCCGAGATAAAATTTCCTGGGTGCGTAAAGATGCGATTTTTGGGAATTGCTCCCAAAGAAGTTTGCTTTTGCTCGCCAACAAAGAAGGCCGAAAGCAAGTGAGAACATCTGTGTCACATAACAACCTTTGTTCTGCATCAAATAGCAGCAAGATTGCATACGGCATCGAGTATTCTCGAGAAAACACTCAAAACTTTGCCTGGCAAACGAAAAACGATCCTAAAAGCTAATTTACCTCCAATGTCTCCAAAAAGTGAGCCGCATGATGTGTATTTCTATGATCTTTGTCTTTCACCTTCAGTTCTTCTTCAAATCATCCATACGCGGCATATCAAGCATTCCTCGTCGTTTGGTCAATTCTGGCAAATCAACAAAAGGTATCCATCGGCTCAGAAGAGGCTGTGGTGGTAGCCTCGGTCCCGCTTACACCCCCGTGCGTGCCTTGTGATGAAGAAAACTTGTGATATGGCCGGAATGCACTTTATGACAAACGAATGAAGCGGGCCGAGTTTATCGCCGAAATCAAGCAAATGCGCGTTAAGCTGAGTCACTTGACTGAAATGGATGACTATTACGCCATTGCCGACGACGTTACTAAGAATTACCTGACAGTTGCCTCAAATTTCTTACTGAAAGCTGTTCTTCGCTCGCAATAGACGTAATTGACTGTAGATTGGTGAAGATAGTGTAAACATAAAGAACCCTTTCTATACATACTCCGATTATCCATCTATCTATCTTCTCGGGCGAAGATTGTGCCCAGTCCTCCTCATCAGCTCCTCCGCTCGCTGCTCACTGTTGCACAGATTGCAGATGCAGAGAGTCTCATCCAGACCACTGTCCGCCGTCCTTACACAAATCGTCTTGGCTGTCTCGTCAACAGTGATGAGTTCCCGGATCTCCTCCGGCTCCTCACAGATACCCTTGACCCATCCACTAAACAGCGCATTCAGCGACTGTTGGCTCGCCTCCCTATCCCAGTTGGGTACCTTAGTTAATAGACGATTTCTCCAGGCGGCACACCGGTCGGCATCAAATAGACACGAGCAGAATGTGACAGACTTACACTGCCTTGCAATCGGCAACACCATACCATGCTTTCTCGATGAGCCACGGCGGGTGTAGTGAGCAAGGACACGACCGACCATTGTCTTCTGAGCCAGGAAGCCGAGAACCCAAGATCGATGCTTGTCCACTCGCAACTGGGCATTGATGAGGAAATCACGTTCGAAGTACTCCTCAAGCAAATAGAACATCGGAAGCCGCAGTTTCGAGTGAACCTTGGGCAGAACTGACACCACTGCATTCAGATATAGCGAGCCGGTAAACTTGGGAGAGTAAGTCAGTCTGAGACCATCATTGAGCGTCGTAGCAACCGAGGAGCGACTCGATGGAAGGTCATAGAACAACGTCAAGACATGGAACATGATGAACGTAGAAAAGGACGCCGCGTGATGGAAAGCGATTGTCTGGTGTGTCACGTGGTCAGAGGAGTAATACAACGCCTGTAACTTGGCTGTAAGGAGTATGAAGGGCTGGAGTGACTGGTCAAACTCCTCAAGGTGCTCGTTGACTAGTGTCGCGAGCTTTCGTCTGTTCCAGCTCTGCTCGTTGCAGCCAGTTGTCCGCGTGAACAGCTTTTCAATCTGCTCAAGTGTGTGCACGTTCTGACCAGCGTGTTGAACCTTGACAAGGCCAAGCAGCGTCCAGAAGTCCTTCATAAGATAGTGACTCACATGCATGACAGGTGGAATGAACGTGACATCAGCGTACTTTGTGAGCACGTGAAGTGGGCCATCTATCTCGTTGGCATAGGTCAGACAGCAGACATCTCGGTGACCATCGCGGGACCCAAACCGTGTCATGTCTTTCACGCCACCAGCGTCACGAAGACGGATGCTATCTGCGATTGTCCAGCGATCGCAACGATTGGCAAACGGGTCGCTTGCGACCTTTCCCATGTGTAGGGAGGAGAATGGAGAGCGGTAGTATCGTCCCCGCTTGACGCCACTAACAATCTGCAACGCTTTGTGATCGCCGCAGATCCCGAGCAGGCTGATGACAACACGGCTGCGTGGGAGCAACGAACTGTCACCACATGCGAAGGGGATACCAATGAGCTTGTTCATTAGCCGCTGTACATCATCAAAGAACGAAGGAATGAGCTTCTCTGTGCCCTGAAATGTAAGAAGCGTCATGGGTGGGGTAATCTTCTGTGGTAGGGCTGCTCCCTCGCGATCAATTATGCGATATTTGACCGCCGTACAGTCGGCCCGATATCCATCAAACCATAGGAGCATCTCAAGACCATAAGCCTCCTGTCGGCTCTCCGGGTTAATAGTGACGGATTGAACGAACTTGCTTGACTTGATATCGCGCTGAACTCGGTCGGGGAACTTCAGCATGAACTTAATCTGGGCGACAGGGTCATAGGACAGAGCGCTGATCACCATCCGGTGAGATTTCTTTGTTCCACGCGGAATGATGCCCATGTTCCGGCATAATCTCTGAATCTCCGGCAGCTTGGATGGATCATCATGCGAAATGTATAGCCGTGACTCCCCCGATATCTTCTCGAAGTGGTGAGCGAAGAGGCAGTCGTGTTCATCGAGAGTCTCTTGCAGGTCGGTGTGGGTGGTTGGGTCATATAGGACGTAAAAAGCCTCCGCGACTTCCACGCTACGCGTGAAACCGGCTCCTGCTTGACATTGAAGCTCTTGGTTAGACACCCCATCACGCCCAGAGACATCGGGCTGCTCAGGAGTGAACGCGTTGACGTCCTCGATCAGTGTTGGGTCTGATATAACAGATCGTATGGCTGGGATGGACAGCAGGTCATACCCAAGATTCTGGAGACTGTCTACCACCGGTGGAGTGTGAATTCCAAGGCGAACTCCCATGTCGGAGGCCATTGAAACAAATGCATGGCGGAGTCGGTCGTAGCGATTCTTCCCTAACTCGACGGCACAGATAATTGCCATGGCCGTGTATAGGCTCTTCGTCTTCGCCTCGTTGTCGACTCGCGTAACAGTCACATGAGCAGTGCTGTGATTCCTCATCAATGCGCTCCAATCAGCATTAACGACTGCACTACGTAACGTAGCATCACTATGTGTCACCCTCAGTGGACATGACGTCAGGAAATCTCGGAGAATGCGCAAGCACTGCTCCTTGCTGTCTAAACGAAACGATTTGTCGCGGTTTCGGAGCAGAAACTCGTCTAAGACAGCGGTGATGATAGATCCAAGAGAACTGTCCGCCCCATAGGTGATGACGACTTCCCAGTTCTCGAAACGCATTGCTTCAATAGCAATAGGACAAATTTACAAAGTAATTTACAAAGTAAATACACAAATGTGCTGATGTAGGGCATGGTGGCGGATCTGGCGCTGGTGGCGGACGTGGAGACACTGGGGGTGCTCCACAACCACGTCCACTGCAAGGGTGACTCATGTAGAGTCGCCCGAAAAGCAGAAGCATGCGGACAACACAATAGAGGATGATTCAGAGATCGAGACAAGTGGTAAGAGGGTGAGGACTGAGTAAATGGATTGCAAATGAGTCTTTTTAATGTCTCACCACCTGTTTGGGCCTCAGCGCTGTCGTTCAGGCCAATCCACGTTTGTGGATCCGTGCAGTTTATGGCTTATCGACCGGACATCTCCTGAACTGAGCGCCAGGGGGGCGGAGGTGGCGTTGGCGTGGGGCGTGGAGGCGCTGGGGGCGGGGGTGGCGTTGATATTGGGCAATTACATAAAGTGCACGGTGCTTGGAATTTCATTCCAACCTCAAAATGGCGGGAAAGCATTATTGGAAGGAACTAGTGGCAGCTATGCGGTTCTTTATACTGCAAAAGCAACCAGCTGTCGTCAAAAGCGCGCCATCTACCATCAATAACCAACATCTGCGTTGCACTCCACTGTTCTCGGTCGTTAATGCACAAAAATCACTAAACAACATCAAAAGGACTGTTCATACGTTATTAAACATTGCTTGCTACTTCTGTTTCATCTTATTGTCGTTTACAGCTGTGTTGTCCTCAACAAATGCCAAGACGGAGGCAACGCTGTCCGGGCCATCTGTGTCCATGACACTCACGCCTGTTCTCATTTCACAGATGAAAGACAGCCGAACACATCAAACCATTTACTTCCTCCCCTTCCTTGTCTTCGGCACACTCTCTTCACCAGTGCCATCTGACAGAAGCTCCGCCACGAGATACACCGTGGCATGATTACCCGTAATGACAATGACCTTCTCGTGGCCCGTCTCCCTGATGGCATCACTGAGTTGAGTCAGACTTCTGAAATCCTGAGGGTAGACCCTTCCGTTGTCGTAAACAGTCGCTGAGTTGACTATGCGACCATCTTCCTCTTCTCTGCGCTGCAGGACCATGACCTTCTCCTTCTCGAGATGCGTCCAAGCCGAGATAGCAGTGCCTGTCAGCCAGCCCTGGCCGTTGAACAGCTCGGAAGGGTCCCACCATGTGCCCCTGACCTGGCCCTCGGCCTTTTTGGCCATGGATTCCTCGGCGTGTTCTCTCAGATGATTTTTTTGAAATGTTTGATTCGATTCTTACCCAGTACTTGGCCGTGCTTAATGTCGTTGAGCGAATGAGCGATGCAGGCTCCGTCACGGTGAATCTCCTTGGCAGGGCAGGTCAGGATCCTGTCGATCGCGGTTTGTACGTCGAAGACCAGCTCAGGCTCATGCTCGTTGTCACTGATCGACACGACTGACATATTGTCGTCATCTTCCGGCCCACGCACCACCGTGTCAGGCTCCTCCTCGTCTGCCTACTTACCCTTCTTCTCCTCTGTCTCCACCTCCTTGTCCTCCTTCTTCTCCGTCTCAGCCTTCTCCTAAACGTACACAGTCGAACGCACTACAAAGGCATATCCAAATCTTTATTCAATCTCAACGACCTCGCACTTCTTCTGGTACAGCGTGGCGTGAGCCGGATCGCCTTCGATGACAATAGCGAAATTATCTGTCAACCCCCACAAGTCTGCATCGGGTGCAAGCATGGTGGTGCCATCAAACAGGTATAAGATGGCGGAGATGCCTTGCATGCCGTTGTATCCGTCGTATGACTGGACAACAAGGATGTTCCGCTTCTGCTTCCTCGCCCAGACTCGGATGGCGTTCGAGTTATAGTAGCCGGAGTCCGGATCTGTCAGGCTACGCTCCGTGACATTCTTCTTAGACCAGTACTTGGCCTTCACTGACTGGCAGAGGCCACGCTGCCACTTTTCGAAGTCGCCATCAACTCGGCCACCCAACTCAATGGCTTGGAGACAATATGCAACGCAGTTGCCGTCACTCTTGACATGAATCGCGGTACAGTTAGTCGTGAGAGCCTCCACGTTGATGCACGTCTGCACCGCGGCCTCAGAGGTGATGCGAGTCTGAGTCTCCGGCTCAGTCTGGATGCAGGCGTCGCATGTGTTCACCGTCTCCTCTTCTGCCTCACCCCTCTTCTCCTTCGCCTCCTCCTGCTCCTCCTCTGTCTCCTCCTCTGAGTCCTCAGGCCTGGCCTTCTCGGGCGTGATGAAGAGGGCCTTGCGCTTCACAGACATGGAGGCCTCGGGCTCGTTCGTAGCGCGTCGGGGGCAGGAAGTCCTGGAGAGCGTGCCAGACTGTGGCGGCATGGGGCTGGCGGCGAACGAAACATCGCAGGAAGCAAGGTACCCAACGTCATGCTCATGATGGATACGCCTGCACTCAAGAAAATGGTCTCTTCTCTCGTCAGTCACCTGCTTCTTCAGCCGCTCGACCTGCTCCTTGAGAGATTGGATCTCCGTCTTCTGAGCAGAGATCAGACTGGCTGTCACGCGACGTACGACTCGAGCTTCAGCAGGGAGTCTCGTGGTCAACGTCTTCTCGCCAGTAAGCGCCTGAGTATCGATCTGGTCGGCCCAGAGATAGCGCTGAAGCACGTGGTCGGCGTGATCCTCGCCGGGACAGGGGGCGTTATCCCTGCGGGCCCGCACACGACGAGTACCGCAGATCTCATCGTACACTCGCTCCCATACCACGTCATACTTGGACTCGCGCGTGTATTCCATCTCCTTTTCCAACTCCTTTCGGTCTTCCTCATCGGCCAGCTTCATCATCTGAACCCGAGTACAATCCCTGATGTCCTCGTCCTCCTCCTTCGCGAGTTCACACTCAAGCCTAGCGTTTGTCTTCATTCTAGCCTCACGAATGCTCTTCTTCACCCGAATACGCGCGCTCTCCACCTCGCCGTCGTACAGGTGCGTGAAGGTATCCCCGCCGAGGACCTGCTTCAGTGTTTTCTTGTGTTCCCCTGTGACCCTTTCACCCTCATTCAATTTCATCGTCGCCATAAACTGCGCCTTAAGGTCCTTCTTCATATCTTCCGTCTCCTGGCGCGTGAGGCGGAAGAACGTGGCAATACGCTTGAGATTAACACCTGTGTAAACAATTTCGCTCAGTAACGTACGTTCCTTGATCACAGTAGCGAGTAAATCGCGCCTAGGCAGCAAAAAGCGCGCGAAGGACGTCGCATTTGCCTTTAGCGCTTGCAGCTGCATTGATCTTGGTCATTAGCTCCTTCTTATCGAACTCAGTGGCTTCTTCCAGCCAAGTGAACAAGTCTAGCATCGTATATCGCCAAGAGACGTTAAATGGTTACTAAAAGTTTATGTATATCGCCTGCGGCTTGTAAGCACTCACACCGTGACTACCACCAGCCGTCATCACACCCCTAGCCCTACCCACACGTCCATTCTCGCCGATGCTGATTAAATCGTCCGGCCAGCGAGCCGGGGCCTTTCACAAATTTAATATGGCCAAGAGACGTTATCTGCGGCTAAAACGAGCCCCATATAACCCCCTATGAAGTTATACGGAGAAATCATCGCCGATTTTCACGTTTCGGCGAGCTCCGGCCAAGGGGTCCAGGAGTCAGCTTTTGGGGGAAGGTCTGTGGTGCTATAACGTACCTCGGGACGCACTGTGGAGGCCCCTAGAGAAAGAAAGAAAGAAAATTTATGGTGCCTGGTATCGGGCCCCGGTTACTTAGGCTGATCTCCCTTATTACTGGAGCCGAGTTCCCCGGGGCGCTGCCTCCTCCCTGCGATTGAACTTGTCAGCTGCGTCCAACGAGCGATTCGGTGCTACTGCTTCCGCTCACTCCCGATTTCACTTCCCCCCATAGGCCTTCGCCATCTCCGTGCGCTGAGCGCTTTCCTGTCTCCCTGTAAACCCGGCAGCTTCCAGGGAGCCTGGGGGTCTGTCCTCGGTGCTTCCACAGGCAGGTTTGTCCTGCAAGACCTTCTCTATAGCACTCCCTGATTCCCTGCAGTCCCTACGGGGTCGTTCAAGCATGGCACCCTCTCCTCTTTCCAGATTCCCTGTTCAGTGCCCCCACGACCCTGTTAAGTGGCCTACCCGTGGGCGGGGAAAGCAACTAAGTCCCTCTCATCTACCCCCTGTTAGGCGGCGTGGGTTAGGGCTAACACAGACTCTAGATCTGCAAGGCCTAGTACCCCTTATGATAGTTCTCTTGTGCTACACTTCCCAGCGTCCCTCTATCGTTCACAAGGGCGGCGGGGACGTCATGTCCCCCCGTATCCCATGCTCAGTCCCTGCAGTTTCCTTAGGTTCACCGCGAGTGGTGCAACCATCCAATTGATGGATTTCCTCTGTCCCTGGCCCTGCCCTCTCCCTGGGAAACATGGGGGGTCTCCCCTTGATCCCAGAGTCTATGCTTCCCTGCCCCCTTTCTGGATGTGGTGTTCCTTATCTATCCATCTATTCTATAGCTATCATAGACCTTTGCCAGGGCTCTCAGCCCAGCTCGCAGTCCTTCCCATATCTCTTCCGACCCTGTTAACACTAGTTGTTGCACCTCTAAGATTGGCCTCTTCTCATACCACCTCCCATTCGGGCCTCTTCTGACTTGCAATTCCCTGGTCCTCTCCTTAGCTGTCTTCCATATCTTTTCCCAGTCATCTCCTCTTTCAACCTCTGGGCACTCACACATAATGTGGGCCGCCGATCCCAGCGGCTGACCCCTTACCCACTCCCCTGATTAGTGCCTGCTTCCTGGCTTGGTTTGGCTGCTCTCTCGCTATTTGCCACAGTAACTCTATCTCGCTCTCCTTTGTGCACAGGGGGCACCTCCTTTGTATCTTGTGTTTGAGTTCCTCACCCATCGCCAGGTCCGCCAGCGCTCGCTCTGGGCCTTCTCCCCTTTCCGCTGATGATGGAGACGGGCTGACATTCGCTGCCACCGACACTATCCTTTTCCACTCTGCCCTTGACTGCCACTTCCCTGTCTTCCTACTTATGGCCGGTTTCCCCGCCATGCACTTTCCCATACGTTTGGGTCCTAGGACTTCCATGAGCCCCACCGCTGTCTTGCTCTTGCACCTCCTGGTCCAGTTCATTCTTACCATCTCCCTACCAAAGTCTATCTTCCCTGCATTCGTTGCTCCCTCTCTTGTTCCTCTGAGGAGTGCGTTCACTGAGTCCCTGGCTTTCCACATAATCGATCCCTCCTTCCAGACCCTGTCTCTGATTGGTATATCCTGGCCCCTGCTTGTCACGATCCTCTTGACTGCTAGCATCTCCAGGTGGGCTTGCAGGTCCATCCATCCGTTCAAGATGCGCATGACCGAGCCCCCACCTGGGCCTGTTCCGGCCATGATGCCCTGCCAATCCGTCCATATCTTGTTCCCCCCTGCTGCGTAGCCCCACACCTCCACTCCAAACATTATCCTCGGCCATATGTAAACTTCGAGGAGGAGCCTGCTGGCTAGCGCCGGCATGTTGCCTCTGGTCCATCCCACTCTTCTCACTAGCTTCTTGTACCTTTCGCTCTGCTCCCGCTTCTTTCTGATACAGGCTGCCAGTGGGTCTTTTCCGCTGGCTATCCAGAGACCTAGGTACTTAGCTTCCTCTTTTGCCATTAGGGTAACTCCCCCACTCTCGCCACTGCTGCCCTGTCTACACTGATCATCTCACTCTTTTGTGCATTTGCCCTCATGAGGTGCTCCTTGATAACTTCTATGACTAGGTTCGCCACTATCTTGCTCTTTTCCGGTGTCTCCCCTGTGACCGCTGTATCGTCCACGAACATGGTTAGGGTGGCCGGCAGCGTGTCCCGGGCTCTTGGTAACTCCGTTGGTGGTTCCCTGATATCGTACTCTTGTCCCTGATGCTTCTTCCTGACCAGGTGAGGCCAGTTTGCCATGAACAAAACGAACAGGGTCGGCGCTAGGACACATCCTTGCTTCACTCCCCTGTTTGTTCTCTCCCATGACCCTGCCCCCTTCACCGAGATCCATGTCTCTTCTAGTGTACTCTGTATTGCCCTGATGAGGTGGTCTTCGACCCCCATTCCCTGCAGCTTATCCATGAGGATGTCCCTCGGGACGGTGTCATAGGCTTTCTCTATGTCTAGGAAGATCGACGTGGTCTCCCCCCCTTCCTGGTGTCTCTGCACGATGTATTGTATCTGTTGTATTACGTCCTTATCCGATTGGAACCCTGCTTGCTCTCTTGGGATGAGGTGCCATGTGGCTGCTTCTAATCTTCTCTTCAGGAGCCTACCATACACCCTATACAGTAGTGGTGTTAGCGAGATGGGTCTGTACGACTCCGGCTTCACTCTGGGCTTCCCTGTCTTGTGGATGGCCGAGACTGTAGCATACTTCCATGTTGTCGGGATCTTGCCCTCCCTGTATACCCTGTTCATGAGCCTAGTTATCTGAGCGATCCCCTGGTCATCTGTGTCCCTGAGCATGTCCCCTGTAGTGTGGTCCGGTCCCGGTGCAGTGTCCCTCTTTGTCCTTCTGATCGCTTCTCGTATTTCTCTCTCCTTAAATTCGTCCTCCCTCTTTCCATTGCCTCTATCCTTCCACTCCGGTTCCCTGCCCCTGCTCACTCCTGCATACTGTTGTAGGAGGATCTTACCTATTTCTTCCTTGTTGGTGGTAATCTTCCCGTCCTTCAGTATGCTCTCTGGCATGCCCTTGAACTGGTTTTCACACCACCATCTTCTTACCGCTGCTTCCACCATGGACCTGGATGCTTTGTATCCTTCCTTCGCGCTCCGGCTGAGGTCCTGGATCCACTCTTCCCTGCGTTTTCCCCAGAAGGCCTGTAGCTCACGCTTCATGATCTCACTTCTGGTCTTGTTTCCCTCTTCTGTCCATGGTGTGTGCCGGAGCTCCGACCACACCTTTTCTTTGATGACCTCTTCCCTGTCTCCACTGCCTGGGTGACCTGACGGCTCGCCCATATCCTTCCTGATATCCTCCTCCCACTCATCCAGGCTCTTAAAACGGTGCAGTCTTCTGACTGATGTGCGTTCAGCCTTCTTCCTCATGTTCCACACTCTGACGCCCGGTATGTCTAGGACTTCCTCTCTCTTTGTAGTCCGTTGGATCCGTTGTTCCCTCCATTCCAGTCTTATCATGTTGTGGGCTGACCCCCAGACTCCGAGTCGACTAGCATCCAGTACTTCTATCCTTGCTCCTCTGATCCCTGATGATACCAGCGCGAAGTCCGGAGTGGTAGTTCCCTTGGTGAGGGTACCTTCCATGGGGATCACTGCTCCCAGCTTATAGTCCCTGATCAGGTCCTTCCATCTTGCCATTGTGGCTATCCTTTTGGGGTCGAGGTTCCAGTCCCCTATGATGATTGTTTCCATCTCTCCTTTCATCTCCATAATGCTCCTTATTCCGTCCCTGAACTCGTCCTTCTCCTCCCTTCCGTGGCCGACCGGTGGGCCATACACGTTGATCACCAGGATGTCCCTATGGGTTCTGAGTATGCTCACCTGTATCCTCCCTGATAAGCTATCTGTGATGCCTACGTCCCAGCTCCCTCTTGCTCTTGGGTTGATGATTGTGCCCACTCCTTCTCTAGTACCCCTCGTCCTGGGCGTCCGGCTACTGCTCCCTGCTATGCCCAGCTGGGCATCTATTCGGCGCTGGCTTTGGGCTTCTTTCTTCCTCCTCTCGTTGTCCATAGCTAGCTCCTCCTCTGTTTCCTTCCCTGCCATTGCGTAGTCGAAGTCTATGAAGTTGTGTACCCTCGTATTCGCCGTCCTCCACGTTTCTTGGATGCATACTGCATCTGTGTCGCTCAGTTTCATCCTTATAGCCGTTGCCATTGAGGCCGTGAAGTCCTTTCCCTTCCCGATGTGTCCCTCAGTGTTCAGGCTCGCTATCTTGATCGTTTCCATTCTTGTACTCCGTCTTTCCTATCCTGCGAATTTTCGGAAATTCCCTGCAATCTGCCCTTGTCCCGTCACGGGGCCTTCGTGCCGGCTCCGGTTACCCATGGCGGGCCAACTATGGGTTACCCTGGTGACCATCCTTACCTTCGGGCAGGGATACTTAGGAGGGGGCGCATTGGCGTGACCCCCCCTTTGGCTGCCGCCACAGCCCACCGGCAGTGCATTTCAGCTAATGCCGGACCCTGGGTGGGAGCCAGGGTTGGATTAAAAGAAAAGAACTCACAACTGTCACTATCACTCTCAAAGAATACCACTTTACCCTGCTTAATCGGTCTCCGTTGAGTTGCCACTGTCACTGCCATCATCGCTCTGGTTCTCGGTTGCCATCCCCTGTTGTTGATGTCGACCCCAGGGACCCCGACTACGTTCCCCCCAAGAGCCTGGCCGGCATCACTTTTCCTCGTCGTACCATACACAGTCGCGCCAGAGCTCCGCCTCCTCAAGTCCAGAGCAACCTGCAAGTTGACCTTCTCGGTACACCACAGTCAGCTCGCCGCCGAGGACCAGGCTGCTCTCAAATACACGCAGCGCCCGAACGGCACAGTTCGCCTGCTAGCCCTCGCCTTCCCGACGTTTTCGAGCGCGTCCGCAACCACCCCAGCCTTGCACACATGCGAAGAGATGAGTCCAAGAGAACGGTAGCGGGCTACATCACCGCGTTCCTGGCAGCCAGAGACCCGGAAGAGGACGACACCGACGAGTACCGCTCCTTCCTCGAGGAGCAGGCCGAGCACTTCTCTCCGGCAACAGTCGAGAGGAAGGGCTATTGGATCGAGCAACTGGCTCCTCTCGTCTCTGACTGGGTTGCCGGCCAGTACTAATCGACCGTGTAGGGTCTCTCCTCCTTTCCATCTCTTGACGGGATGTACTTAACCGTCGGCCTCTGGGTGATCTTGCAGTTATCCTCTGGCGGGATGGTCGTGGACACCATACGGGTCCCCACCTTCTTCATCCGTCCCAGTGTCGTCCCTGCCTCTCTGACCCTGATACAGCCCCAGTCTCTCGGATGAAGGCCGCTCTGATGGTTGCGCTATACCCTGGGGGTGCCCTGACGTTCGCTATGGCTTTCTCCTCGCGTCTGACGCTCTCTGCCAGGTCGTGGACTCCCGGCTGACCCTGATGAGCAGTATCCTCCCTTGAGGGCCACCAGCTGTAGACCATCGCGATGGTGACGATGTCCTCGTCCCTAGTAACTGCCCTGCCAGCTCTTCCCTGCAACATCAGTCTCTGAATGTGGGTCGTGTTCTCATGGATCGACCATATGGGGACTCTCGTGATGACTCCTCTCTCCATGACCGTGGTTGGGGCCAATAGATGCCCTTCATACCCTTAATGACCTCGCTGAATCCGAAGCCGATCCCATAGCAGTGATCGTTGTCCGGGACCACTAGGATGCGGTCGCCCTCTTCCCTGCTTAGGTCCCTGCTGTTGCCGTACGGGTGCCCTCCGAAGATGTTGAAGGTCTCACGCCTGTACGCTACTCCGTTGCCTCCGCAGAGATCGTCTCTGATCCCTGCGTCCCTGACCGTGTCATACATGCTGTTGAAAGCGTTACCCATCGCACTCTCCAGATCCGGCGTGCTCATCTTCTTCAGCATCATGCCCCACACCTTCGCCGCGAACAACGTTGCATCTGCCAGCGCACAATGGTAGCACCCTGCAGTGTGCCTGTGGTACGGACAGGCCCCCTTCGGGAGCTCCCTGCGCTGCCATTGGCTGGCCCATATATCTGCCATCTCCCTGTAGTTCTTGATCTCGTAGTTTGCCCTGTACTCTCTTGCCTTATCCGGGGCGAGCTCCTCGATGGCGTCGGCCAGCTCGCTATCGTCCACCAGCCTCATTCTAAAGAAGTCCCTGGTGTCCCTGTTGAGCCCGTTGACCTCGTTCGTCAGGAGGAACTTCTCCATGTGGACGCCCTTGGCATGAAGGACTAGCTTCCAGTTCTCCCTGGTCTCTCTGTCTCTCAGCTTGGCTGCGAGCCGCGTGGCCCACTCTCTAAATCTGCTGAAGTGCTGCTGATAGTCCATCGGCACCTCCCCTGTGTCCACTTCCACGAACGTCGCTGGGGGAATCCCCGTCACTGCCCACGTCGCGTATCTGCTCTGGTCCACCTTGTTGGCCGGCAGGTTGGGCTCATAGAAGAGGCCGTGGCCATGGCCAACGACCTCCCCCGTCTCGACGTCCACTAGCACGAGCCCCCCCTCTGTCGGCACCGCACTGATCCCTGCCCTCTCACTCCCAGGATCTCCACACTCGAAGTCGATAGAACCGAGGATGAGCTTCTTCTGACCCTGACTCTGCAATGCCTCCGGTAGGCTCCCTGCTGATGCACTTCCCTCTGATGCTCGGGGTATGCTCTCTTCTTCCTGCTGATCAAGCTCGGCTCCAAGGCCCCTTCTGGCGCTCACTCCTTCCGCTTGTGTCAACACGACCTTGGGTTTGGGGTCTTCCTCTTGGCTGGTCTGTGCGCCGCTCTCGTTGTCTGACTCTTCTTCCCTGTCCCTCTTTTGGCGGCGGCTGGTGGCATTGATCACCCTGGCCCTGACGTCAGAGAAGACGAGCTTGTTGCTGAGCGGCGTCTCCTGTCCTTGTGCCCTTATTGCGCCTCTGCCCTCCGTGTTGACTCCTGTCTTGCACCAAGCTGCCTGCCAGACCGCCGGCGCCTCCGGGGCCTGCAACCTGAGGATGTCCCTGCCTTCCTCCATGAATCTGGTGATCTGCCATGCTCTGCAATCTCTGATGTCGATGAGGACCTTGTAGGTGCCATCGTCCTGCTCCATAGCGATCCTGGTGACCAGGCCCTGGTTAGTGGGGTCCCACACCTCCTCTCCTGCGATGGCCTCGACGGCTTTCTCATCTCCATACCCTGATGTGAGCGTGAATGTGCCCGTCTCTCTGCCCTCAATGCTGTCTCTCTCACTGTCCCACTCGATGTTGCTCTGTTCTCTCGGTTGGAGGATGGCCTCTTCGATCTTGTGGTCGGAAGGCCACTTGCTCATGTCCCTGTGCCCTGGTTGGATGGTGACGTTCTCCTTGGCCTCTGCTAGGCGCCGTTCTTCGTCCTCTCTCGGGTCTAAGGCCTCTGTCATTGCGTAGAAGATGTCTCGAAGCCCTAGGATTCCGTTGGGGTTACGGAGGATCTCGTCTCTGTTGTTGGTGATCCCTGCGGCACGTAGCACTCTCCTCGCATTCAGTATCACCTCTTTTCGTGCTTCTGGAGCTAGCTCCGAACGATCTCCCTGAAAAATCTTCTGCGCGACGCAGTAGTAGCGTTCTGGTGCCCTTCTCTTCCATCAAGTAGTCCGTTAGTAGCTCTCTAATCGTGTCCCACTCTTTTTGAGCGGATTCCCTGATCTTATCTGGTATCTCCACTCTCATCTGGTTGTTCTCTTTTCCCTGCATGAAAAAAGCTTGGCAAATGCATCGACGCGAAAATCGGTCAGCATGGCCCTGCGCAGGTACTGTCCCCGCACGGACCTCCCTGTTTTCTCATTTTTCCCTGATCGTTTGTTTTGGGGCTCGCGGCGAAATGGCGCGGTTCTAAAAATGCATCGCCATTTTCATGCCACACCGTCCCTGGATTTTGGCCGTTGTTACGCCATTCGTAGTGTGTTCGCGGCCTCTATCTGGGCCCCCTGCTGTTGTTCGCCGGTGATCCTTCCTTCCCTCTGAGCTGGCGAAAATTCCATTCCATCGATGCTCCGACATCCTTCCCTGCGCTCTCCGTCTCTTTCCCTGTAAATCTAAGCTCCATATTGTTCGTTCTCTAGTCCCTGTGGCTATGGAGCTCCCACTCATAACCGGCGGTGCACCCTGAATGTAACCTTCTGGTTCGTTGGACAGGGGCCATAGTCGCTCCTTTTGAGCTCGATGGGGCACTGTTCTATCTATTCTAGTACAGGCCTGTTGGTCTTCATCCACCCCTGTTGTAAGTGAGAACACTTAGCTGAAAACATTGGTGGACTGTGGAGGCCCCTAGAGTACTCGGTCATGGCATGTCAGACCAAGGGTCCCTCAAATCTGGCCCCATTCAGGATGCTCCCCCTAAATGTTCCGTTGCAAGCGTCTGACGGAGGTTCTCTGGATACCGACCAAGATGGAGGTCACGTGGATCAACGGACGATAATTACGGTATTCTGGCCATGCCTGGTACTCTCAAATCATCTATACTGCTCTGTGGTTTATTTATAGTTCATATTGTATGGTCCTGATGGACTTTTGGTACTTGATGTTGTTTAGAGATAATTGTTGCTTTAATGATGCTCTGCGCCCGCTTACTGATGATTCTTAATGTTGTGCACATGCCTACTACGTTAAAGCCGCCAGTATTCTTTCTATTCTTAAGTTCGCCATTTCAATCTCGTTGCGAGCATAAAGTGCGCGAATGCGCGGGTCAGTTCCCCCGTTTTCAGCGAAGCTGATGCGACAACACAGAGGCAAGCGAATCCTTACACTCCAGGCGTAGCCAGGAAGCCGTTGTCTGCCATGAACACTAAGCAGTGGTGAGATAAACGGAATTCAGACTTTCTGCCTGCACGACCTCAAATTTTGACTCCCCTCGGCACCGAAAAAGGCACCTATATCCATGAATACCCTCTACAGTGATGTATCCACCCGATAAATGGATTTCAAATTTGTCGGGTCTCATGATAAATGGATTTCAGACTTTCGTACTGTTGGCCATCTGAGAATTTATGAACGACCTCTAGAATATTTTGAAATGCAAGAACGTGCCTATGGCACTCTTTTGTACCCCTGAACACGGTTTGACCACTGTTTTGGGCATTTGGAGAGATTCGAATTTTTGTGCATGACGAAAGTCTGAAATCCGTATATCGATGGAAGGAAGCCCGCAGGAGATGGAAACAACCATGGAAGCTGTGAAGAATGCTTGGTTGTGCACCATCAGTAAGAAATCTTCCCGGAAAGCGGCCGCAAACAACCTTTCGCGGTTCGTTCAATTCGTACAACGTGAGCGAGGGAGTACCGAGGACGAAGCGCTCTCCGTGATCCGGTCCGAGGATGTTAGATCGCTTGTGCCCGGTTTTGCTGCATCATTGAACAAGGCAACCGCTGCTGTCACTCTCAGTGCCGTCAACTCATTCCGAAACTCCGGCAGAGACAATGTCAAGCCGCTTGGGCAGTTTGAGCCTGTCGCATTGGAAGCTATTGTCCGACTAGTCTTCCCCTACAATGTGCTGGCTCTTATCATCAGCCACACGGGCATGACAGCTATTTCCGCCCGCGATATTGACATCAGTGAGCGAGCTCTTCAGCTTCCCGAAGAGCTCGCTGCCTGGATAGTATTCTCAAAGGCCTCATCCGCACTGTCTCATGTAGCGCCGAGCACCTTCTCGGAGGCTCTCAAGCAGGTCGGGCTCAGTGTCAACCAGCTTCGCTATGCACCCCCGGTGCATGTCGATGTCAACCAGCTTAAGACGCGGGAGATTGAGAGAGAGAGACGGACTGGCAGGCCCAGAGACTTGACCAAGGTTCGGAAGGTCATTATGGACAAGCGCATCAGCCTCACCGATGATCAGTTCCGCCACCAGCTGGCAAACAGCCACCTGACGACCCTGCAGCGCCCGACGATCTTTGATCTCAACCCGGAGATCACAAGCTCTGCCGACCTGGTGCCGCCGATGCTCGATGGCTGGCTTTACAACAGGCTCAAGGCCAGAATGATCGAGCTTCACGATACTAAGAAGAAAGAGAGGCAGAGCGAGGCTGACAAGGAGGCGGAGTTCGGCTCGCTGACTCGCGAGACAGAGATGCCAGAGGGCGAGAGAGAGGGCGATACTGACGAGGAGGCGGTGTCCGACGAGCCAGCTTACCAGGCAGAGTGGATGCACTACGAGGTGCCAGCTCGCGAGGAGAGCGAGGAGGGCGCCTTTGGTGAGGAGGTGGACTTATGCAAGAGTGCCGATGAGGAACCAAAGATCGACCACGACGAGCATGGCGGGGAGGTGGCGGGCAGAGATGGTGATGGGGAGATTCAAGAGAATGTGATTGATGAGGAGCGCTCAGAGAGCGATACTGCCGACAGTATCGTCTTTTCCTTCATCTGACATTGTAAAGAGGAAGAGTTTATGATTGGAGCATAGCTGATGTCCATAAACACCATTCATAAGCCAGTCCTGGCTTGTTTTCCACTGCTACTTCTCTCGTTGCGACGCACAGCTAGCTGTCGCGAAATGCACTTTAAGACCGAATTTCACACAGCTACCTGTGCATGGTGTTCGAGCTAGATAGCGACAAGCTGGAGCGACTTACTTCCTTACCTGGTAATAGTAGACAATATCTGCACGACTTTGAACCTGAAAAGCTGCAGGTCGTGATCAAAGTTGATGAGCATTATGGTATGGAGGTTCCCACCCTGCTAGCGCTCAAGGACAGTCCGCATGTCCTCCCTGTCGTCGATACAGGTTTTGTCGACCGTGATCCAGGCTTCATGGCTCCTTTGGTCAACTGTACCCCCTTCGCTGGCATCTGCAAGGCTCACTCCAGCGTGCAGTTCCGCTATGTTTCGCATCTGCTGCAGGCAGTATGCTACATGCATGACCACGGGGTTGTCCATTGCGATATTAAGCCAGACAACTTCCTCTTCAGCAAGAGTCAGAAGGGATACCTCATTGATTTTGGGTCTGCAATGAGGAAGCCGGCTAATGGCGACGACAGGTGGGCCATACAACTGAGATTCGCATCCGAGTATCGCGGCACCCATGGATATTTGCCCCCAGAGCTTTTCTACGAGTACCTTGTCTCGCGCTCAGTGATTCCTGCTGCACGCGACACCTCCAAGCTCGCGCGCATGACGGCAGGGGCTCTTTCCGTCACTTCTTATGTCGTGACACCTGCATCGGACATTTACTCTTGCGGTATTG
Source organism: Carpediemonas membranifera (assembly GCA_019828565.1). Taxonomy (NCBI): domain Eukaryota; phylum Fornicata; genus Carpediemonas; species Carpediemonas membranifera. Next base: position 77,169 of record JAHDYR010000035.1, on the reverse strand, counting down.
TCATTATGATGCTCGTTAACGGTCTCTCTAAGTCCCCCTTTGCCGCGAAGGTGGCTGACATGGGTGCAAACATGGCGCAGATCGACAACAAGAAGAAGAAGAAGATGCTGAAGCTTGGTAGCTTGCTGAACTGGTGCCAATTCTATGGTGGGCAGTTGCAGTTGTCACCTCAGGCACAGACAAATTTCAAAGATTGCCTCGAGTGTGTCAACGTGAACTTCTGAGCTCCCGATTCGCGGCACCACGCCACCTACTTGTCTCAGCCTGTACGACCTGGCAATGCAGATGCTCCACTTCGACCCTGCGAAGCGTCCCACTGCTGCCGAATGTCTTGAAAAGCTCAAGGTCATCATGCGCGTGCATGAATGCGTCGCCAAGCCGAGTCCGCTTCTGTTAGATGATACAGAAGAGGTCACCCTGTCTGCAGCTCAGCGAAAGAGACTGACCGACTGCTGTCAGCGAGGGTTTGAGGGTCAAGTCTTCTATCGGCGCTGCATAGTGTGTGGTAGAGACCTTCATGGACGCGAGAACGTCAGCTGTGACACATGCCACAAGGGATACAGGCAGGTGAGCACCAATAAGTGCGCAAAAGGTGTGCGCGGAAGACTGCACAGGCAGTTTATTGCAATGATTGAGCGGACGAAAAGAGATTGATACTTTCTGTGATGCAGGAATGAGATCAATGCTGCTGACAGGTCTCGAGATGGCAGAGGTGCTGGAGAAGAGAGAGCAGAAACAGAATCAGAAGTAAATGTCCTAAGGAGATGTAACAGAAGTAGCAAGCAATGTTTAATAACGTATGAACAGTCCTTTTGATGTTGTTTAGTGATTTTGTGCATTAACGACCGAGAACAGTGGAGTGCAACGCAGATGTTGGTTATTGATGGTAGATGGCGCGCTTTTGACGACAGCTGGTTGCTTTTGCAGTATAAAGAACCGCATAGCTGCCACTAGTTCCTTCCAATAATGCTTTCCCGCCATTTTGAGGTTGGAATGAAATTCCAAGCACCGTGCACTTTATGTAATTGCCCAATATCAACGCCACCCCCGCCCCCTGGCGCTCAGTTCAGGAGATGTCCGGTCGATAAGCCATAAACTGCACGGATCCACAAACGTGGATTGGCCTGAACGACAGCGCTGAGGCCCAAACAGGTGGTGAGACATTAAAAAGACTCATTTGCAATCCATTTACTCAGTCCTCACCCTCTTACCACTTGTCTCGATCTCTGAATCATCCTCTATTGTGTTGTCCGCATGCTTCTGCTTTTCGGGCGACTCATGGGTCACCGCCGCGGTTTGTCCGAGACCAAATGCCATTCTTGCAAACGCCATAAGGTCTGGCGGGAATGTACTGCTTGTCGTCAGAGCATTGTAGATCTCAGGACGGATATCTTTCGCCGTTGAGTAAACCATGCACAGATGACTGTGAACAATGAGGGTGCTCAAGCCCCTGACTGTATCGTTATCCTTCGGGATCATTCGGTTCTTCAGCAAGGAAGTGAAGTCGGCGAAGTGGATGATGATGACACCAATGATGTTGTGGAACTTTGACATCATGCTTTCTGTCTCACCCATCAAGTTTCAGACGCTCCACAACGTTGTTGTAGAAGGGGGTCTTCGTTATGTTAAGGCGTGTGGAAAGTGCACCTTGCTTGTTCGCCTGGACAAAGATCCTCTGCTGCTGAAGAGCCACTGAGAGCAGGGCGTCGCTGGGGGCCACGTTTTCGTTATACTTAATCTTCTGGCTTGACAAACAGTCGTAGAGACAAAGCTGGTAAGCAATCCAGGCCCGAATAACTCGGACGTTGTTCTCCTGGAATGAGTGTTCCAGCTCGTGAAGGGTCGACTCACTGGCGTTGAAACCATCCATCCCAGAGATATCGATGGTAATGGCAGAGTTTTTCGGCACGCTGCGAATCCACGTTTCAAGGCTTGTCTCTTCCTGGCGGCTGAGGTTCTTGAGTGGTACGATGACCTGCTGTTGTGTCGGGGCAGGCGTACCAGCGCGTCGCGGCGCCAGCTGTCTCAGCTTCTTTGTCTGCACCTTCTTCTTCGCAGACTTGGTGGTCTTGGGCTGAAGCTTGGATGCAGGCTTGGCGGTTTCTCCTACCGCGACAGGCACATCTTCAATGGGCTCTTGGGGAATCTCCGCCAGGAGATCTAGCTCTTCTCATGATAGACGGGCTGTCGGCGAAGAGATCGCGCAAGAAACGGTCGAATGCTCTGTCAAACTCACCAGAAATGACCGCGGCGATCTTTCGGGCCTGTCTGTTGTTTCTTTCTGATGGGACAGGGCCACAAGTAAGCTCAATAGCAGCAATAAGCTGCTGCAAATGCAGTTCTGACTCCAGAGTGTCCATTGCTGCATAAGCTGCACATGAATCCAGCCTGGTCGATTCCTTCACGCGGCAGACAAGAAGAGAGACGTGCCAGGCATGGCACTCTCTCTGGCAATGGCAAGTCTTCAACGGGAAGCCGCGAACGCCTCGTTGATCTGTCTTGGCATTTGTTGAGGACAACACAGCTGTAAACGACAATAAGATGAAACAGAAGTAGCAAGCAATGTTTAATAACGTATGAACAGTCCTTTTGATGTTGTTTAGTGATTTTGTGCATTAACGACCGAGAACAGTGGAGTGCAACGCAGATGTTGGTTATTGATGGTAGATGGCGCGCTTTTGACGACAGCTGGTTGCTTTTGCAGTATAAAGAACCGCATAGCTGCCACTAGTTCCTTCCAATAATGCTTTCCCGCCATTTTGAGGTTGGAATGAAATTCCAAGCACCGTGCACTTTATGTAATTGCCCAATATCAACGCCACCCCCGCCCCCTGGCGCTCAGTTCAGGAGATGTCCGGTCGATAAGCCATAAACTGCACGGATCCACAAACGTGGATTGGCCTGAACGACAGCGCTGAGGCCCAGACATGCACATATACATTCATTTATTCCTGTCTCGCTCTCTTGCCTGTCTGATCGCGACGTTTGACCCACTCAAATGCCTCATCTGTGAGGTAGACAGAGACGTCGCGAGTATTCCCAGTCCTAACCTTCCGAATCAACGTTCGGCAATGATCTTTGGGTGTCGTCGTTGAGGTACGACGGCAAGCCCACTCTGAGGTCTCGCATGAGCCCCCGCACACGATGCAACGTCCTGACAGGACAAGCGGGGGGTCATGCGTTCTGGCCATAGCTAGCTGGTCCACCTGGCTAGCAGTCAGTGTGCGGGACATGAGCGTACCGCGCGTCTTGCCCGTGTCTTCGGGCCTGGGCCTCGGCTCATCCTGGTCCGTCATCATCTCCTCGTCCACAGCGTTCTGGTCTCCGAAGTCCGTAGTCGTCATCGTTGCCTGCTCCAAAGTGGTGGGCTCCGGCTGAGACCTGACACCTGGCAGCCTGAGCATGGTCTTACGGCCGCCGCTACGCAGCCTCTCAATCTCATCCTCAAGAATGCTGACCTTCTTCGTCAGAGCATGATGTTCACTTGTCGCAACGAGCGACACTGGCGACTTAAGCAGCGCGATGAACGCCCTGACGTTATCGTGCAATGGAACCGAGAAGGCCTGGGCCAAGCTCTCGACCAGCTCCAAGACCTTGGGCAGGGTGTCGGGCTCAAGCTCATTGTGAGCTGCGCGGTTCCGGTACTCAACGAGATCACGAATGATCTTGGCATGGGCTTTGTTGTACGCCGCTCGATTGGACATCTCACGAAGGATTCTTGATGAATCCACGTCCTGTTCGAGCTCTTTGCCGAGGAGGTCCTTCTCGGTGCTATTGGGCTTGCACCCGGGGTTAAATGCAGGCGAGGCCAAGATCTTCCGCATCCAAGGGACCATCATGGCGAGCAGCTGAAGAACTCGCGCATTATCGCCAAGGATGCGGAGCTGCTCATCGTTCCATGGTGAAATGAACAGGTGATGATCTTGTCGAGCGGATGATTGCCCTTTGAGAGGTGCTTGGCGATGCTTAGCGCGATATCGGTCCATCCACAACTGTGGATGACGAGCAATTTAAGGTAGGTGCCGCATCAGTCAATAACCCCGTGCTATCGTGCAATAGAACACAGTTAACACTGCTTTCCATGCGCAGCAACACAGCCTGTGGCGGAGAGACGCCCGGTATGGACGACACCAGGTGATCCACAAACGTGGATTGGCCAATTACGTCGGCCCCTCCCATCCCGCATCCCTCAGGATACGCAAGCACAAACTCTCTCCCTGCAGCACCTCTCTGGCGCTCTCTAAAATCGTCGTATAGCGTAAACAGAATGTGCCGCATCAGTCATTCGTTCATTTTATTCCACTTATCACTCTTGGTCATCCTCCTCATCACTCACCTCCTCGCGGATACTGACATCATCACGAGCCTCGTCATCCGCGAGTGTCAATGGCTCTGTAATAGCGCGGGCAGCGTTGGTATACTCACCGTTGAACTGTCGCTGGCCTCTCTGAATGCGAGGAAAGCAATTCACGCACACCGGAACACGACGAGAAGGACGCTTCAACATGTCAGTTCCAGTGTCAAAAACGGTGTCCGCGATATGATCCGGACAGAACCAGTTGGAACAAAAGTAGCAGAGCATGCTGGGTCCATCCTTAATACTTCTACCACAGTCCGCTGCTTGGGTGGTCTCGGTTGGAGGTGTACGATGAAAGCACTCGTCGTTACCATTGATTGCCTTACAGTCATCGCAGATGGATATCTTCTGCTTATCGGCCCTGTTAGATGCCGGGTATGCCATTCGCTCCTCCAAGTAGCCACTGACACAGCTATAATGGAAGTACCTCTCGCATTGTTGGCACTGCAGGGAGTTGTCGTCCTCAATCTTCAGCAGCAGATTCATCGGATCGTGACAGACCCCACAACACATGCGCAATGAGTTTCGTAGCTGCTGATAAGTGAAGTTGTCGAGTGCGTGGCGCCGGTTCATTCCTGTCTGGATAAGTGCCGTTGCCTGCGCCACACATGTGGAAAATTGGGAAGCGACTTGGTCGATGTGCGCTGCTTCCCGCTGTCTGTGTTCACTGGCCAGATTGTCACGAACAGTTACGACCGACTGAGGGGCGGGTTGAGACTGTTTCCGAGCCCTCTTGTCCTTCTTCTTCGAATAGGTCTGGAAGGGGATGCTGATGTAGCGCGAAACCGGAGGCTGCCATACCACAGTGCTAGTGGTACCTGATGCTGCCTGCAGGTTGTCCTGCAGCCTTGATAGGTTGATCTCGCCGAAGTCCTTGAGGAACACACCCTTGACCTTACCCTCGGTGTTGATCTGGTAAGACGAGGGGGCGAGTCCATCCAGAGCGTGGATAAGGGCATGACGAAGAGAACAAGCCATCGCTTGCTTCTTCTTGTAGAGAGCTCGGATATCATCTGGCAGAATAGCCCAGCACACCTCTGAAACCGCAACAGGCATGGCTTGAGCACAATCGCGTTGAAAGTAGAATACTTCTTTTGCAATTGCAATCAGGATTTCTCGTTTTTGGGTCTTTTCCATGATGCCTGTATGTGCACTTTAAGGTTGAAGATTGCTCACACAATTTGACTTTTCTTTATCGAATGGGATAAAGTTGAAGTAAATAAAGTACTATTCCGTTGCTAGGACAGCAAGGGGATGTTACAGTAGGAGTTTCAACACTTTTTGAGAGGATACCCCTCAGAGGTGACAGTGCAACACCCGAAATTTTGTCTATACACGTCATATACAAGGTCTAATGCATCTTTGCCAACCACTTTTAGCGTTTGTATGTGTCAGACGATCGAGTTCTGAAGAGCGACTTTGGCCAAGTCATGCGACCTTATCCTGCACTGACGATACGGAAAACGATCATAAATATTTTTTGTGACATCGACATGCGCTAATAATGTTTCCAGAGGTAGAACTAGGCTAGTAGAAGACTGTCACCCACTTTGGGGATGATCCGACGACATCGATCAAAATCAATCAAGGATTCCGGGACTTGATTCTGGGACTTTAAGTCCCGGTTAGAGTACCGGAAAACGCAGCATGCAGGGATCCGACCAAGGTTCGTAAGGTCATTAAGGACAAGCGCATCAGCCTGACCGATGAGCAGTTCAGGCGCCAGTTGGCGTCCAGTCACTTAACGACCACGCGACGCCCAACGATCCTCGATCTCAACCCGGAGATCCAAAGCTCTGCCGACCTGGTGCCGCCGACGCTCGATGACTGGCTTTACAACAAGCTCAGGATTAGGATGGTCCAGCTCCACGACCAGCGTAAGCCCGAGGGGGACGACACGGGGGAGGGGGAGTCTGACGATGAGGCGCTGTTTGACGAGACAGCTGGCGAGGCAGAGATGCCGGAGACCGCGGTGGAGGGCGAGTCTGACGATGAGGCCGGGTTGGAGATGCTGGAAGGAGAGTGGGAGGATGAGGAGAGTTCAGACAGCGATGCCGAGGATAGCCTCGTCGACAACCTGTCATTTGTTCAGTCACAACAGGTTGAGTGTGATATGTCTGAGAGAGATACCGATGAGGGTGTCCGTAGCGGGACCAATGGAAGTGGGCTCGCTCCGCTCTATGACTCTATGAAGACCAGGGAGCCCAGCAGACGCATTCGCCTTCGCCGCTATCACGAGAGCGAGTCAGACTTGGGCAGCAGCAGCGACAGCGACGACGGGATGCCGAAGCTGCCCGTTGAGGCCTTTGAGCACATCCGTGATGCCGGGATGACAACTGTGAGGCTGACGAGGGCCGAGTATGACGACCTGATGGAGAAGAGAGAGCAGGAAAAGCACCAGAAGTAAATGGCCGTCGGTTGTCCATATGAGCATGTACGAGTCAACTACCTGCCAACTGTATCTCCAGCCATAAGTCCAGAGCAGGCCACCTATACGGCAGCCCGAGCCGATCCACATTTGTGGATTCAGCTAGACCGGGCATGCCACAACACTGCATCTAGTCCCATCTAGTCCCAATTCACGCGTGTATATACGCTACAGAGGACCGTATCTGGCCTTAGGAAACGGCTATGGGGTGCAGGTGGTTAATCCTTAAAGTGCGTTGCATCGATGCAACAAGCAACTACCTCAAACGTGCGAGCTACCATCGATTTCTTGGCATCAACACGACACATTGAAGTCAGATAACTATGCGGTCAGCAATGAGCACACTAAACAACATCACTGTGCCAAAATACATCTTTGGACATCAGGCATGCCACAGAGCATGTAAGCAACATCAAACCCGCCTAATTCCAGCTCATTTAGTCAATAAACACATCATCACATTCCAATATCTCCTCATGATGCGCCAGATGGCAAGTGACTCTGGCCTGCTCCTCCGGTGAATGACAATGCAGTAGTCTGGAAGGATGTTGAGAGAGCCCCAAAGGCCAGGCGAGTAAGCGCTACACAACCGCTTCACCAGCCCTCCAAGGCAGCGTTCTGGACCTGCGTCATCTCCGGCGAACTGGGATGATCCAAAGTAACGGTGTAGTGTTCTTTCTGGCAGCTAATTGTGCATAAGCGAATGCTTTGTGGTCATTTATTGCTCTTTGGCGCAGCAACGCCCACAATTCTTTGGGATACTGTTCTTTTGGTGTTGATGTTGTTATTGATGTTGATTTCTCCGCTTTTCGCTGCTTTGCGTTGTAATTGCAATGTTTTCTAGTACATTCCGCGCATCAGATCATTGCTACAACCAGAACTCGCCATTTTGGCGTTGCAATGAAACTATCCCCTAAAGTGCACACTAAATGAAATCAGATCAAGCAGACAAGACAGCAACGTACATTTACGAGTGAGGACGCTGGAGAGAGCAGAGCGCCTGGGAAACAGCGCTGGGGACAGGAGCCCCGGAGGATAGAGCCCGGGAGAGAGGAGCCCGGGAGAGAGGAGCCCGGGAGAGCGCCCGGGGGAGAAGAGCGCGGGAGAGAGGAGCCCGGGAGAGCGCCCGGGGGAGAAGAGCGCGGGAGAGAGGAGCCCGGGAGAGCGCCCGGGGGAGAAGAGCGCGGGGGAGAGGAGCCCGGGAGAGCGCCCGGGAGAGAGGAGCCCGGGGGAGAGGAGCCCGGGAGAGCGCCCGGGGCAATTCAGGGCCCCGAAAACGCCAGCACCAGCGCAAGTAAGCTATTTTATTGCAAACCGCTCTACTTGCGCTGGTACTTCAGCGTTTTCGCGGCCCTTTGCCCATCATTCGTCGTCTGAATTTTTTCGTGCAGAATTCAGACGAGTGTCGCCTGGCAGAGGCTGAGCAGCGGAGCTTAGTCCCTGTGGCACCACTCGTCTGGCCCAGCTCCCGGGCATGCTCACGAAAATACAGGTGCAGATTTGGGAGCAGAATGATCGACGAACCCCGAAAACGCCATAACCGGCACCAGTGAGCGCATCTTCGTTGATGAAGCTCATTGGTGCTGGTAATATGGCGTTTTCGGGGTTCAAATACTGTACTCCTCATCCCTGGCTCCCTCATCCTGGCGCCTCATCCCTGGCGCCTCATCCCTGGCGCCCTCATCTTGGCTCCCTCATCCCTGGCGCCCTCATCCTGGCGCCTCATCCCTGGCGCCGTCATCTTGGCTCCCTCATCCTGGCGCCTCATCCCTGGCGCCCTCATCTTGGCTCCCTCATCCTGGCGCCTCATCCCTGGCGCCCTCATCTTGGCTCCCTCATCTTGGCTCCCACACAGCACCCCTACGCCAGCGCCATCAATCCCCAACGGCACAGTAAACAGAAAATGCACTTTATGCTCTTACACCATGGCGTTTGGAGACGAAAACGAACACCCATGGTACCTGCAGGTAAGGTAAGGTAAGGTAATTTCCGGTGATCGCGTTCGTTGCAAGTAATCACCATCATTGATCGCAACAGGCCGGGCACGGAGGCAGGCCCAAGTGATCCAGGGGCTGGTCGATCTTGCAGATCGTTTGGGAGAGGTGGTTGGACGCGAGGAGTTATCGCACAACATGTGTCAAATCCGGCAAATCGATATCGTGTAAAAAATGGACAGAGGGGAAGAAGCGACCCATAGGACATACCAGTGGACCACTTCCTCCCCTCTGTCCATTAGCATTGTAGTGTTGCAGCGTTCCGCCACCCTTTTCCGAGAAGGCCAAAACTTCGAGCCCTCAAGTTTTTGTATTGGGCTAGAGCTGTTCAGTGATGGGCAGCCCAGTGACTGTGTCGGCATATATAGAGATATCAGTGCAAGCCCCAATACAGCCCCTTAACTTTTTTCTTGCAAGCTGGGATTGGGAGCAATTGATATCTCCGTGGATAAACGATCTATACCCATTTTACTTGCAGTTCTGATGTTTTGATCAGTATTTGGATGAATTGTGTGGAAATCACCGCTATAAGTGCGTTATCCTCAAAGAAAAGCGTTTGGGATCAATAATCCATTTCAGGAACCAAGAACTTCTCATTGACGGTGCATTACTATATTAAAGACCTTATGATGTGTCTATCTCTCCCAATCATCCTCGTTTCCCGGATCTCGTTTTGGTTTCCATTTGATTTGATCAAAAACGAAGCAACAGCCGCCAATATGAATGGGTTGAGGTGACAAAAACGGGTCTTATCCGGAAAATGAGCTCAGCAACAGCGCCTGCATCTCGCCGTGCCTTTTTCTGCTCCCAGTGTTGATATATCCTTTTAGTGAGTCCCTCGCGCGCGCGAGACAACGTGGGTCAAGGTAGGAACCATGGGACCGAATTGACTCCAAAGTGTAGAGACTTGCCATGCCATATCGCCGCGTAGAGTCCCAGCTGATCAGCAGAGTCGTTTCATGAGCAATATCAGCATCTTTAATTCGCATTTGATGACGATTTGATTAATTTTTGGGCTTTACGGGACGCCAAGTAATTATCGCAGGCCAAGCACGTGCTCAAAGGTGCATCAGGAAGGGGGCTACATGGTGCCAGAGTAAGACGTTCTAAATCGGACATTTTTGACAGAGCCCCTCTGTTCCGTAGGTGTATACTGCCACCCATACACCCCCTCCAGACAGCATGGAGGAGGACGATGAGAGCGACGAAGACTTCGAAGACGCCACGGATGATGACACCGAGGACGAAGCACCTATTCCTGATCCTCTTCCCGTTTTCCCCGAGGACGCCGAATCCTCGCGCATCCTACGCCGCATCAACGTTCTCTTCCAGCCCATCGACCGCAGAGAAGCCCTTGACCGCTTCGAGCGGATTACCTGCCACTCTCGTGGTCCCCTTCAGGACAACGTTCTCCGTTACGTCCATGCATATCAGACGCAGCTTGAGAACTGCGGCGATGTTCGCCCTTCAATCAAGCAACTCGTCCGCTGTTTCGTGCAGCACATCCAGCCGGAGCGCCTCCGCGATCGCGTCTTAACCTACCAGGATCGCCGGGACTTAGACGCTGAGAGCCAGTGCAGTTTATGTAAACAGATCTACCTGCGCAAGCCAACAATGGCACAATATCGATATTCTGCTTCTACAGAATCACACAGTGGTCTATCCGTGATAGACGTCTCTTCCCTCACAACGGGGTACGAGATCTGGTTACGGGAAGTCGGTAACGTCAAAAGACCCCGTTCTTTCCCCCACGCATTCACGGCAAAGACCCTCGAGCTTCTACAAGCCACATGGCGGCCCACCTCCACGTTACCGACCTTCGAGTCGTTCTGGGACTCCCTTATCCCTGACGTGGTCTCGCAGGCACAACACGCCAAGCAAGAACCTGACAGACACGCCACGTAGTGCCGCGCAAGATACCGCGCGATCATCGACGCTCTGCAGGACGATCTCTTCTTGCTCTGTGCTGCAGCCGCCAACACCTATAAGGACAGCCCGCTTCTCGACCCGGCGATGCGCCGGATGCAGGCTGTTTACGACCGCGCCGAGGCCGAGCTGAACGATAAGCTCGCCAGCCTCTGCACGGCCAGCCACGACCGCCACGAGGCGGACCCGGATGCGACCCTCACCTTCGCGACGCTAACGAACCCCCTGGACGACAAACCGGCCCGATCGGCCGCGGATGTCGCGAGAATCGTCAACTCTCTCCCGTCAGCGGCAACGGCCGCCCCCTCCGCCCCCGTGTCCGTGCGTGACCAGCTTCGCGCCGAGGCCAGGACCATCCTGCCTCACCTGTACCTTACCCTGATGCCAACACTCGACCGCGGTGCACGCCTCAAGGCCATCACGAGCAAGGGCACCCAACTGTACGGCCAGAACGCGGCCCACCGCCTTAACACTCTGCGCCTGCAGAAGGCGTGCGACGGGTACAACCTCGTCGTCGAGGCCGATGGCTACCATAAGATCCCCGACAGCGCCCTCCGCGCTGCGGTCCGGTCTGTCGCCCTCAAGGGATACGACGACGACGCGATCCCGCTATACGAGGCGCTGATCGAGCGGGATTCGGACGGCAACTGGCGTCCCGCCCGCGACTGCATAGACGCCCTCTCGACCCTCGAGACCGACCATCTCGGCCAGATCGTCGTCCCCTGGCAGGCCTATGCCGTGTCGACCAAGACGAAGCCGATCCCGGCCGACAATAAGGCACCGCATGATAACAGTCAGTGCTCGAACAAGGACACCTCTGCTCGCGAGGGCCAGCCGCTGAAGCCGAAGGCCCACAAGGTCGAAGGCCAGGACCCGTTCAAGCAGTTTAAGGACAAGGAGCATTTCTACATCCCGAAGTCTTTCAATCGCTGGTGTGACAGGCATGGCTGGAACTCAAAGCATACAACCAAGGACTGCGGAGCGAACCAACGCGATGGCGCCGTCGGCGAGGTCCAAACGACCTCCATTCCCATACAGACAACCGTAACGGTCGCCGGAACCGTCCAACTTCCAGCCAAGCTCGACACTGGCGCAGATGTCTGCGTCATATCCGAGCACCTCGCCCCAAAGATACCAGGAAACATCCAATGGCGCGAGTCGGACCTCCGCCTGTTCGCCGCGGACGACCGCGTTATCTCCGCGGGCAAGATCGCCACCATGTCCATCACACTCCCTGGCATGGATGGCAAAACCGTCACGCTCGACTGGGACGTCCACATGATCACAGGCACCAGCGACAGGATGCTGATCGGCAAGGACCTCCTCAGGTACATCGGCTACGTCCTCAACGACCGCCTACTGATACTCCCGTCCGAGAAGCCGGATGATAAGGACGATCTAGAAGAGCACAACATGATCGACGCCGACGTCTTCGAAGCGGCGTCAACCTCGGACTCGAAGCATTCGCTCGCCGTCACGATCCCGGACGACCACGGCACCGAGTTCGCCAACAAGGTCCGAAGCATCGTCGAGGAGTTCGATGAGGTGTTCGACCCGGCTCTCCCGCCCGAAGGCAGCAAACTACAGCCTCACAAGATCGAACTCACACGCGATTTTCACCTCAAGTGCCGTCCTCGACAGCTTGTCGGAGAGGCTGGCTCAGCCGCCCTCTCCGAGATCGAGAAGATGAAGAAGCTCGGCATCATACGAGACAGCCAGTCCGAGCACGCCAGCCGCCACACGATGGCAACCAAGAAGAACGGCGAACCCCGCTTCTGCGTCGCATTCAACGATCTTAACGACGCCACGAAGGACGACGCCTTTCCCCTCCCTGATCTGAGGGACCTGCCCCACGAAGCCGGCGGATGCTCTTACTTTGCATCACTCGATCTCCGGTCCGGATACTGGCAGCAGCTGATGGAGCCGGCCAGCATCCACCTTACCTCGTTCGTAGTCCCCGGGCATCAATTCGAGTTCCTCAGGGTCCCGTTTGGACTTAAGAACGACCCCTCCAAGTTTCAACGAGCGATGGAGGCCGTGCTAGATGGCATCCCCGGCCACCGGGCCTACGTGGATGACATATTCCTCTACGCACGGACCGAAGAAGGATTCCTCAACACCCTGAGACTCACCCTCCAGAGAGCCAAGGACAACCGCCTGCGCCTCCGCGCGGACAAATGTACCATCGGCGCCGCCGAAGTGGAGGTCTGCGGATTCATCATCAACAGCTCCGGCCGCTCGGTGAGCCCAGGCCGCGTCGCCGCGCTGAAGGAGCTGCCCGCCCCCACCACCGTCACAGAGCTCAGACGCACGATGGGCAAGTTTAACCACCTCGCAAACTACCTCCCGCAACTCAGCTCAGCCACAGCCCCCCCTCAACGCCCTCCTCAAGGGGTCACCCAAGAAGCTAGACAAGCTCCCTTGGACTGAGGAACACGACAAGGCATTCGCGGCTCTGAAGGAGCTGTGCACCGACAACAAGGCATTGGCACTACCCAACCTGACCTGCAAGTGGACACTTGAGACAGACGCGTCCACAATCGCAGCCGGCGGAGTGCTGTGGCAACACGAGGGCGACACGAAGAAACCCCTCGCGTACTTCTCAAAGACGTTCACAGAGACCCAACGCCGCTGGGCGACGGTCGAGCAAGAGCTCTACGCAGTCATATACTGCATCACCCGGCCAGAGTTTAGCCAGATTCTCAAGCTGAAGCCATTCACCGTACTCACAGATCACAAGAACATCGTGTGGATGATTCGCAAGGCTGAGGAAGGGACGCGCAAGCTCACGCGATGGAGACTCATCCTATCCGAGTACCCCTTCGACATCATGCATATCGCAGGGACAAATAACGTCGTCGCGGACGCCCTCTCCCGCCCCAGCGGCGCGGCGATCAGCGAAATCGCCAGCAGCACCCACCGCTTCGACATTCAGCAGGCCCACGCTGGAGCCAACGGCCATGCTTCGATCAAACAAACGATCGCCCATCTCAAGGAAGCCGGCAAGACCTGGTCTTCCATGAACTCAGACGTCGCGGAGCACGTCGCGACTTGCCCAGTCTGCCAGAAGCTCAAATCCCACCCCATCGCCAAGGCCCAGTGGCATACGACCCAGAAGACCCGCCCATTCGAGGCGGTGCAGATAGACACGCTCGGCCCGCTTCCAAAGACGAATGGCCTCGCTCACGTGATCGTGTTCATCGACGTCTTCAGCAAGTTCACTGTGCTCAAGCCGGTTGCGTCAACCTCGGCAGAAGAAGCCGCCGACGCGATGCTCCAGGTGTGGTCGCTCTTCGGCGCACCCAGCCTGATCCAGACAGACCAGGGAAGTCAGTTCAAGAACTCAACCATCGCCGCTCTCAACAAGAAGATCAGCCTGAACCACAGGTTCTCCACGGCGTACCACCCACAGAGTAACGGCGTTGTCGAGAGAGTCAATGGGACCATCATGCGCAGACTGCGCGCCCTGCTACTAGACTCAGAAACGACCGACTGGCCCGCACTTATCCCAATCGTGCAACACATTATCAACACTTCGACACACTCGACTACCGGCTTCACGCCGTTCGAGCTGCTTTTCGGACACACGTCCGCGCTCACGGCCCTCCCGGAGTCACGCATCATCAGCGCCGCCAAGGCGACGCAAGACACACCTACCATCCAGGCCATTAACGCATTCCACACCGACATACAGGCCATGCACGACGCAGCCCGCGCGAAGATCGCCGCATACGAGCGTCACAAGGCCGCACAAACCCAACCGGCGGACAACTTCGACTGGAAACTCGAACGCCTAGTGCTCCTGAGATATCCTCACAAGGCCCCATCCAAGATTCTGCCTCCAGTCCGCGGCCCGCTACAACTCCTCAGGGAAGGGAAGAGCCCCAACACATTCGTCCTCCGTGACCTCGTCACCAAGTCCGAGCTGCTCGTCCACCAGGACCGCCTCATTCGCTTCGACCCAGGCACAGCAGACCTCAAGACACTCGAGCGCATCGCCGCATACGAACAAGACGAACAACAAGTCTCCGCCATCGTCGGCCACCGCGAGCGCAACCGACGCCTCGAGCTCCTCGTCCACTGGGAAGGCCTAGAAGACTCCGAGGACTCGTACATTCCGTATAACGCATATTACGACCGCCTCGCCGCCCTGGATGACTACCTACGCCTCAACCCAGGTCTCACGCCCCTCTTCGCACGTTACAAGCGGAAGTTCCGGGGCAATGGCCGCCGTTAGCTGGCTAGCTTCGCCTTGAGGAGGGAAGTGAGAGCCAGTGCAGTTTATGTAAACAGATCTACCTGCGCAAGCCAACAATGGCACAACGCCACTTTCCGCGCCGCCATAGAGCAGGCTCGGCACGTGGAACAGGTCACCCGCGAGGGGGACCGCCTACGCGCCGCTGAACGCCCGGGCCCCAACGCCCACTCCGCGGCTCCGCGCCCTACGTGTTCCTTCTGCGGCAAGGTCGGCCATGACATAGACCACTGTTTCGCTAAGCGTGACAAGAAGCCCCGTAATAAACGGGCATCCTATTTTGAGCTGTTGACGATAGATCCCTTGCCTGGTCCAGAGAGAGTGACACCGCAGGCCGTATTCTCGGTGTCGACCCCAGGGATGCCCTGTGTCCGCGCGCTATTTGACACAGGCGCCACAGCGAATTTTATTAGCCGCGAGCTCCTGGAGCAGCTCAAACCAATCTCGGTACGGCCCACGACTCGCAAGGTCCAGTTTGGCAGTGGCGAAATAATGAAAGCCGCTCAGGAAGCCATACTGGAGCTCGACCTTGGAGTTTGTAGACATCGGGGCGCCAACTCACGGCGTTGGCCCCCTCCTAGTTTTGGATCAGCTATCCCATCCACTTGTACTTGGCTATCCACTTCTTAACGAGCTAGGCGTCGTTCGCTTTGATATGGGCGAACCAGACGTTTCTGACACTGACAGCGAGGTGGACGTGGACCTCAACGTCATAGAGACCGACGATAACCAGGAGCCCCAGTGCCTGGTGCCCGAGCTAGCTTCAGAAGTCGAGGCCCTTCAAAGGCGCTTTCCTGAGCTGTTCGGCGGTCTGACAGCCACGCCAGCCAAGGTCACACCCTTCGACATTGTCCTCGAGGAAGGAATGACCACCAACTGCCCACCATACCGCTACTCAGCCGCTGTCCTCGAAGAAATTCGCCGGCAGACTGAGGAGCAGGAGGCAACTGGAATCATTCAACCCTCAGAGTCGCAGTTCAACTCCCCAATCGTTGCCGTCACCAAGTGTGACGGGACAATAAGACTGTGCCTTGACTTCCGCCGGGTCAACGAGATTACCCGACCTGACGAGCACCCCCTGCCTATCATTGATGACCTCGTGGGAACCCTGGAAGGAAAGCAGTTTTTCGCTGCAATAGACTTGTCCAAGGCCTTCCTTCAAATCCCACTCACTGATACAGCAAGAACCATTACTGCATTTGTTGCTGCCGGGAAGAAATACGAGTACTTACGGATGCCTTTCGGCCTCCGGAACGCCGCAATACATTGCCAGAGATGCCTAGAGGAAGCCCTGGGTCCCGCTCTCTACATAAGAGCGCTGGTCTACATTGATGACATCGTTGTCTTCGGTAACGACCAAGATGAGTTCATCAGCAATCTGAGGGATGTGTTAGAACGGCTCGACGCCGCCAACCTTCGGATCAACGCCAAGAAGACCATCCTCGCAGCCCGAAGCATCGACTATCTCGGATGGCATGTCTCCGCGGAAGGGAAATCCATCTCGACCGATCGTCTCGAACCCATCCGCACGCTCAAGGCCCCTCAAACATCTCTGAGGTACGCAGCCTCTTAGGTCTCGTCAACTATTTCCGCCCGATGATACCGAGCTTCGCTGTGACAGCTGAGCCGATCCTAGCACTAACGCGATCCGGCGTCGCGTGGCGCTGGGAGGCCCCCCAACAGCAAGCCCTCGAGCGGATCAAGGAGACCCTCCTGGATAACATGGTCCTGGCCCACCCGAAACCAAACCAGCCCCTTCACCTGTTTACTGATGCCAGCGACATAGGCATAGGTGCGGTGCTCACTACCGGGACCGGCTCGGAGATGAAAGTCGTCTCCTATTTTTCCAAGACTCTGACCCCCGTCCAACGTAGGTGGTCTACCTATGAACAAGAAGGTTTCGCTATTATATCAGCGATTGCTCAGGCACAACACTTTCTCAGGGGTCGCCACTTCACACTGCATACCGACCACCGTAATCTGGTCTTTATGGCCACCGCCACAGCACCCAAGGTCCAGAGGTGGCGCCTGCAGCTTCAGACATACGACTTCGACATTGTGCATGTGGCCGGCGCCGACAACGGCGCCGCCGACGCACTTAGTCGCCTTCTATCTGTCACGCTACTTCCCTCCGAACGGGAGGAGCTAATTATGCATTTCCACGGCCGACGTGGAGGCCATGTCGGATATAGGGCCGTTGTAGAGCACCTCCGAGAGGCAGGCCACACTTGGAAAGGCATGGTAGCCGACACTCGACGTGTCATCTCCACCTGCCCTACCTGCCAGCTGACAAGGCCTACGAAGCCCGCACAGACATCCATGGGACGCACCGCCGCCAGTGCTCCATTCGAGCGGATTCAGATAGACACGCTCGGCCCTCTCCCTGTTGCCGACACCGGCGAGAGATATCTCCTAGTCCTTGTGGACACTTTCAGCAAGTATACTAAGCTTTACCCCACAGTGACTTGCTCGGCGAGCGCCGCTGCCGCTGCCATCCGCGATTGGTCCGCCAATTTCGGCAGACCTAAGGAGATACAGTCCGATAACGCCACTCAATTCACAGCCCAGGCCATCGCCGAGCTCCACGAACGTCTCGACTTATCCCACCGCTTCTCCCCGCCCTACCACCCAGCCGCCAACGGCATAGTGGAACGCCAGAACGCGGAGATCATTAAGTATATGAGGTCACTGCTTTTCGACAACCGGCAAGACAAGACGGAGTGGCCCAGCCTAATCCCGGCCGTCACCTATATCCTCAACGCGACACCCAACACTCGCAGCAAATTGTCCCCACTGAAGCTTTTGTTTAACGCGAACTTCACACCGGTGGATCCTACAACGCTCGCTAGTGAGCCGCACATTGCCGCGCAGATTGAACCATTCCGCGCCGACATCAACAATTGGGCGCAAATACAGGAGGAAATGCTCGTAGCCCAGCAAGAAAGACGTCCGAAGAGTGGTCAGAGCTTCCAAGCCGACGACTATGTCCTCTTATGGCCAACCAGCAAGCCTTCCAAGCTCGATCGCCGTGTGAGAGGCCCATTGCTGGTTGTGGGGGCGGGAACTATCCGTAATACGTATGAACTACAAGACTTGGTGTCCCTAGCCACCTTCACCGTCCACGCGGACCGCCTGACGCCATTCTACACCAAGCTCACACGAGATGAAGTCACGGAGTACGCCACGCGGCAGACCGGCGAATACCTAGTTGAAGCCATCGTTGACCATCACTTAGACAACGATAATCGTCTGTTTCTCACCATCAAATGGCTCAACTACGAGCCGGAAGAGTCCACAGATGAGCCCTTCTCCCGAGAGCTAGATCAGCTTGAAGCCCTCGACCGTTATGTCGGGTCACATCCAGAGGTCATACCCCTCCTAGCGCGTGCCCGCCGGGCATGGGGGCGGAGCAAGTCGCAGCGCCCTCGGCACTAAGCTGCACACAAAGGCCTCGAGAGGCATTTCTCCCAAACTGCTTCATTCCACGCCGACAAGCCAGTTATCTTCAGAGTTACGGCAGAATCTTCACAGACTTACCGTATCATTCTCATCACGCTGAGCTTTCCTTTATCCCACCAACTTTTGGTTGATACAACCGCCCCGTTGCTGCATATAGGCAGATACACAAGGATTGATCTCCTTTATAGATATGATGCCTATTCCACAAGTTCCAGCGTGATCGGCGACATCAAGTTGCTGACGGCAACTTTTCGTTCCGACGAGAACTCCGCCCACGCACGTTGATCATAGCCGGTACTACGCCAACGCATTCCCCCAGGTGTTGTGGGTCCTACCCAAAGTTACACAGATTTACGTTATATTTAATAGTCAAGGAGTTTCTCCTCGACACCCTTGTGTCGAGTCTTCTCCTCAGTAAAAGTTCAACACCCATTGAACCACAGTACTAGTACTACCAAAACATATGGGTACGGAAACTTACAGAAGCCTGAAGAAGAATCCGCCTCTCC
Organism: Carpediemonas membranifera; assembly: GCA_019828565.1. NCBI lineage: Eukaryota > Fornicata > Carpediemonas > Carpediemonas membranifera. The sequence continues at coordinate 58,241 of JAHDYR010000035.1, read as the reverse complement.
TGAAGAAGTCCTCCATGGACGCTCTTTTGGACTTTGCGGATAACCTCCACGATCATCGCGCCTTAGGCGGCCGCGATGATGTTATTGACCTCATCGAGCCTAGCATAGCAGAGCTAGCAGGCCTTAACGACGACGAAGAGGTTGAAGACACTCCTCTCCTGCTCTCCGCGAAGCTCCGTAAGAAACTTCGTGTCGCAGCCCAAGATGAACGAGTCCTCAAGCGCCTCGGTGCTGCCCTTCGACCTTCTCGCCCGAGCATGCGTCTACAGCTCTTCCGAGTCCCCGCCAAGTCCTTCGAGCCTGATGAGGTTGCTCGAGTGAACCGCCGATTCAATCTGCTCTTGAAGCTCGTTCAACCCGAAGATCCCGAGGACGTCTTGAAGGAGACGTACAGCCTCTGCTTCAAGTTCCCCAACAACAGTCGCATCATGTATCGAGTCAGAGAATCAACGGAGCGCCAAGGATCTCAAGGACGCAATGGCTGATGTCCTCGTCATGTCACGCGACCTCAAGGAGTCCAAGGAGATGATCGCTTCCTTCGGCGCTGCGGGGGTCTCCGACTCACAGCGTACCAACACCACGCCCTCCCATACACGGCACACGGGGAGCGGTCCGAAGAACCCTCATCGACGCGAGCCTGACCGCACGAACGTAGCCCCCTCAAAGGCAAGCCGATCGACAAGCCCAAGCACGAGAAGAAGCCATTCGTGTGCTTCAACTGCGGTAAGGTCGGTCACTCCGCTCGCCGATGCCCTGCTCCGAAGACAACCTGTTCCAAGTGCCAGAAGCCGGGCCACCGAGCTGAATTCTGCCGTTCTGAGGTAAATTCAGCTCGTTGTGTGTTTTCTCTCGGTTCCCGTCAGAGTGTCCTCCCCTCCGTCAAGGCTAGCATTCTTAAGCAAGTCGTGTCCGTCCTGTTCGACTCGGGCGCTGACTGCGCAACCATTGACCCCAAGCTCTGCCACGGCAAGGCAGTGAAGTGGATCTCACACGAGAAGACACTTATCGAGACAGTGGGCGGCGTCAGAGAGGCCGATGGTCAGGTATCCTTCCGCCTCGTCTTAGCGCCCTCGCCATTCACTCCGCGCGGATGCTCTATCACTATTAAGGCCTACGTCCTGTCGACCGCTTTCGATGTATGCCTGGGTTACCCTCAGATGGTGGAGATCGGCCTTCTCCCTTCGTTGTCTGAGCCTACCAGCGAGCTCGCAGCCAGCGACGAACCACCTACATTCGAGAAGTACGTCGCGCAAGCCAGAGCCATGTCCTCTTCCTTTTCTCAGAGGCAGGCCGACATCCTCAAGCGTTACGCCCGGACATTCGTGGACCGTACCGAGCCAAGCCGGCTCGAACCGTATGATTTGGTCCTCAAGGGCGACAGAGTCGTACACATTCGGCCGTACTATGTTCCCCCGCCGAAAGTCCCGATCATTCAAGAGCACATTAATACGCTCCTGGCAAAGCGCTACATCGAGGCATGCCAGTCTCAATACGCGAGCCCTACCATCATAGTTCCAAAGAAGGGGGGAAAGACGCGTTTTGTCGTCGACTTCCGCGAGATCAATCAACTAACGGAACCATTCGACTACCCCATCCCTCGCATAGACGAAGTTCTCACTCAACTGTCCGGAAAGTCTGTGTTCGCTACCCTAGACTTGTCAGCAGGATACCATCAGATCCCTCTTACTGAACGGTGCCGTCACCTAACCGCCTTCCGTACTGTTTTTGGTCAATACCAATATACACGGATGCCCTTCGGCTTACGTAACGCCGGAGCGTACTTCCAGAGGGCGATGGAAGACGGGTTCAAGGGTCTGGTGGGCTCCGCCTGTGTCATATACATTGATGACATCATCGTCATGGGTGCGGATGAGGACGAGTACCTGGGAAACCTCGAAAAAGTCATGCAACGCGTTGACAAGCTTAACCTTCAGCTCGGCCGAGATAAGTGCCAGTTCGGTCGGCAAGAGGTCGAGTTCCTCGGGTGGATCATATCCCAAGGCAGCGTGAAGATCTCACCCCAGCGGACCGAAGATATCGCGAACCTCAAGCTGTCTTCATCCACGAAGGGCATGCAGGGTCTCAACGGATTCCTCAACTATTTCCGCGATTACATACCCAACTTCGCGGTCCGAGCTAAGCCTCTGCTAGACGCCATGTCCGGTCGGCAGACCCCCTCGAGACGTTCTTCAGAAGTCGCTGGACGATCTGAAACAAGCTTTATGTTCGGCCGACGCTCTAGCCATGTTCGACGCGACTAAGCCTCACACCGTCATGACTGACGCATCCGATGTCGGGTACGGAGCAGTCTTACTCCAAGAGGGCCGACCAGTTTGCTATATGTCGCGTGCGTTCAACGACGTCCAGTCACGCTGGTGTACCGGTGAGAAAGAAGCCTACGCTATCGTGGCAGCGTTACAACGATGGCGCAAGTTCCTGTGCTGGGAGAGCTTTACTATTCTCACGGATCACCGGAACCTACTCTATATGTACCGGTCCACCAACGCCAAGGTCCGCCGGTGGGCTGATTCGATCGCCGATTTAGATTTCACCCTACAGCACATCGCCGGTCTGGACAACGGTGGAGCCGACGGTCTCTCGAGAGTATTCTCCATGCAACAGGCGTCGAGGGATCAGGTATCCCGCGCTCATCTCACAGCAGGAGCTCATCTGTCTCGCCGGATGACAACCGAGCAACTTAGGGCCGACGGTTTGTCTGTCTCCCGTCAAGTCGTAGACGACGTGATTACCGCGTGTCCAGAGTGCCAAGTCTTGGCCCGCCCTCCTGTTGATACGCCCGACGGCCTGCATACAGCTGTAGACCTCCCGTTCCGGCGTGTGGCCATTGACACCATGGGTCCGCTACCGACGGTCAACGGCCTGTCCTACGTGACAGTAATGATCGACATGTGCTCCCGCTGGACAGAGCTAGTCCCGGTCAACAGCACCTCAGCCAAAGACGCAGCCAACGCATTGGTCAACACCTGGATTCTACGATACGGATGCCCCGAAGTCGTCCAATCGGATGGGGGCTCAGAGTTCAAAAACGCTCTGTTCAAACGCCTCTCCGAAGAGATGGGGTTCGACGTCCACATAACGACAGCATACCATCCCCAGAGCAACGGTGTCGTCGAACGCGCGAACAAGGAGGTCGAACGCATCCTCAGAGCCAGGAAGCTGGAGTTAAGGAATAACGATTGGGTAGCACACCTACCAGTCGCCCAATTCTTGGTCAACTCAATGCCCAGGATCCCGACCCGGTTGACTCCGGCCGAGATCATGTTTGGCGCCAACTTATCAATACCGTCATCGATCTATATCACGGATGCCGCCTCGGCTGGTCCGCCACAGTCGAAGCTAGCCGCAGCCGATGCCGCCATCCAACTCGCCAAAGCAAGGATTAGAGCCATGCGCGAAGACGCTCTCGCAAAGGCAACCTCATCGAGAAGCGAGATATTGAGCCGTTTCGTGCTGGTCAAATACTACCCAAGACCACCGAGCAAGCTAGCCCCGGGCTGGCGCGGCCCCATGAGGCGTGTCGCAGCCGTCAAACGTGATGGTGTTGTCGTCGCATATGAGGTCCAAGACCTCAGTCAGTCAGCGGACGGTCCAACTATCAAGGTAGACGCGGCACGTGTGCGAAGATTTGACCCAGGCAAGCTCTCGGAGCAACAGATCTATGACCTCGCAGCCGCTTCCGTCGATGAGTGGCATGTCGAGCGCATCTCACGCTCTAGAGGCTCGGGCCCCAAGTCAAGGCGCGAGTACCTCGTACACTGGGTCGGATTCGAGGATTCAGAGGCTTCATTCGAACCTTATTCGCACGTCAAAGATTTGGAAGCCCTCGATACATATTTGAAGTCTGACCAAGCCAAGCGTGACGGTCTGTAAAACTTCTCAACATCGAAGCTGTATCCTCGAGGAACAAACGATTTATTCAGAGCTAGATTCCTCGTCTTCCGTCTCCTCCGTGTCCGTCAGCTCGACCAACCAAGTCGGGTCAGCGTGGCGCTCAAGGGCGTTCTCAGCCAAGTACTCTCGCACACACCGGACAAGGCAGAGATCAGCGTTGAGGGACACGATGCTGAGTCCCGAGTATCCGTCATACTGCAGGATCAACACAAAAGACCCGGGACCACAAGTCGTCTTCAGATACTCGTGACGGACTACGCACGTGACAGTGTAGTAGCGGTCCGGATCAGAGACCTGAAGCGGCTCCCAGTGAGCCTCATCGCCAATGGCGGGCAGGTAGCCGTCGTGGCACAAGCGGCTGACCAGGGTTGCCCAGAAGTCGTTGGGAGCCGGGATGCGCCGGCTGATGCCGTAGACAGCGACACGGAAGTAGTCCGGTGCGAGGACGAGGACCAACAGGCGGTTAAGATATCCGCGCGCTGTAGTGTCTGACTTGACCCCGCCGGCAGTCCGCACAGCCGCCACGAGAGCTGCAGAGTAGTGACCATTACCGGGTGAAGACCCACCCAGCGTGATGTCGCGGCCCCGGATCGCGGCCGACACGATGTCGCCATCGGTCAAGCGCTTCCTGCCGAGCTTGAGGTGGGCCCTCACACCGGCAAGCGCGACCTGGCAGTGAGCCACGAGAGCCAAGACCTGCTGGGTCAGCTTCACGTCCTGCACTACGGCTGCGTCGTTCAGACGACCTTGCTCAATAGCGTCAAAGATTCGCTGGAGCGGCAGCTCGATGGAGTTGGTGTAACCTTCCAGGCGTCGGGCAACCTCGGCCTTGATGTCGTGGGGCATCAGAGTCGTCATCGTCAGGGTGCGAGTGATGCGTTCTGAGGCTTGCACGCGGTGACTATATAACCTCACGGTTGATGTTTGTTACTTACAGATTGTCGGTGACCATGCGCTTGCGTCCACGATACTTCTGAGCGCGAAGGGAACGACAAACGGACGTATGGGCAACAATAAGTGGCCTAGCCAGATCTTCATCACCAAGTTCGGTGATTTTTGGCACGAATTTCCTTCAGAACGGCCTCTACGGCTGTGTTGTCCGACATCAAATGAGTTGACGGCGACATATCCTGCACTTTTCTCGGAAACGGTCGAAGGAACAACTAACAAGGTCATCTTAGTCTTCAAGCATGCATTTATTGTCGGTAATAAGGCATTAGGAGCTTCCTAGTGCTCCTTCCGGTCAGTTTGATGTTGTTATTCAAGTACAGTTGGACGCAGAAAATTAGAAGCCTCAGAACTCCTCAACGGAGCCGAATTGGAGCTTCTAAGTACGTTTTTCGGCGTCTGTGTGATTATGAGCGATAAGGGCTCAGCATTGGCAGTGTTTGCTAGAGCAATCGTTCTTGGCCTTCGAATTACATGGAATGGCATATAACACGTATAAGGTTTGTGAAGACGGCCTAGGAAGGCCGTGGAGGGGCAGTGGTAAGCCTCTCCGTCACGTTTCACCATTTTTGAAACAGAGCTCACATAGCGGTACCGCAGTTAGATCATGATACCATCATTTTGATTTCGTTCAGCTAGATGCGAAAGCACTCAGGCCATGGGGTTGCCAGCCCTATGAGTCACCGTTGGCGGTCGGGTGGCACCGTCCAGGCCTTTGGTGAAATGCTGACGTTGCAGTGGGTCTTACCCAATGTTACATAGGATTACCATTTCATAGATTTATATAGTATTGACCATATTCACCACATCATGGGTTTTCTTATATTAAAACAATCTTTCCCTAGCCATAAGGCTACATTAGTACTAATCCCACCAACATGGTATACGGGAAGGCCAAAGCGCCGATACTAAAGGGCACGTCCGTGGCTGAATTAGTCACGTTCGTGGAAGCGCTCCAAGATTATCGAGCACTCGGCGGAAAACAGCGCTCAGACCGCCTAATAGACAGCTGCGTCCGTGACTACGTTGACGGAGTACTCGGCACGGACGACAACGACCCTCCCGTGGCACTCATCAAGACCAAGACTACACGCCGGCGCGAACAAGACATCGCTTGTGTCAAGCGTCTCGGCAAGGCCTTTAGACCACGCCACGAAGTAGCAAGGCTTGAATACTTCCGCTTGAACGCCACATCCTTCACGCCTAGCGAGGTGGTACGCATCAACAAGCGCTTTCAGACATTGCTGGCTATTCTGCAACCCGAGTCATCACAGGAGACACTGTGTAAGACGTACGCCCGCTGCTTCAAGCAGGGAACAGGCAGAACTATGTACCGCATTCAAGAGTTGATCGAAGATTCCACTCTGAGTGATGCCATGCCTCAGGTACTCGCCATTAGCACCGAGCTGCGGGACGGCGAAGAGCTGAGAGAAGCGTACCTGGGAGACGGACAGAAGCACCCCAAGAGCATTCACCCGACAGGCGGCCATCCTAGCGGTAACAGAAGAGAGCAGGCCGCAACGGCCATCCTTATCGCCAGCCGCTGCCGTCTGAGGAGGGAAGCAACAAGACGCTGAACCGGGATAAGTCAGAGCGTAAGCCCCATCCCAGTAGCACTGACAAGAAGCGCGACTACACCTGCTGGAACTGCGGCGGCAAGCACGCATGGCACAAGTGCCCCAAGCCGAAGCACACGTGCTCGATCTGCAAGAAGACTGGTCACCTGGAGAGATATTGTCGGGATAAATCTCCGCAATATTCTCTCTCTATCAGTGCAGATCAGTCCAAGTCCAAGATCAACCTACCACTCGTTCCGGTTTCAGTAGGCAAGCAGAAGCTGACAGCGTTATTAGACTCGGGAGCTAACGTGTCAAGCATCCACCCTCGCCACGCAGCCAAGCTCGAGGTCATCTCCACCACGCAGGAGCGTGTCGCAACAGCAGGCGGCGAGAAACAGTCACAGGGTCGAGTCAACGCTACGATTAAGCTGCAACCATCATCGTTCACCCCGCGCACTTGTACATTTAACGCCGAGCTACTTCTACTCGACACCGACTTCGACCTGATCCTAGGGTACCCCCATATGGTTGAGTTGGGTATACTCCCTCAGGCTGAGTGGAACAAGGAGGGTAGCGACGAGCTGGACATTCCGTCGCCCGCCAAGTTCGACGCTGCCGTCTACCAGTTGAACCCCACTACGAGCGATACACAGGCCAAGATTCTCAAGGAGTTCAGCGCAGTGTTCGAAGATCGCAACGAGCCAAGCAAGCTCGAACCGTACGACTTGATCCTGAAGAGTGACAGGGTCGTGAACGCGCGACCATACTACATCCCCCCGGCGAAGGTAGCCGTCGTCAAGGAGCACATTGACGCTCTCCTGGCGAAGAGATTTATCCGTGCCTGTCAATCGCCTTACGCTTCGCCCGCGATGACAGTACCCAAGAAAGGGGGTAAGTCCCGATTCGTAGTTGACTTCAGACAAATTAACGACATCACCGAACCTTTCAACTACCCCCATACCTCGTATTGACGAGGTTATCTCCCCAGCTAGCGGGGAAGAAGGTCTTCGCAACCCTCGACCTCTCCGCCGGTTACCACCAAGTCGAGCTGACCGAGCGCTGCCGCCAGTACACCGCATTTACTACGGCTCTGGGGCAGTACGAGTACTGCCGGATGCCCTTTGGGCTACGCAATGCTGGAGCCCATTTCCAGCGGGCTATGGAGTCCGCCTTCCGGGGGCTGGTCGGCACAGCCTGTTATATATACATTGACGACATCATCATCTTCGGGGCAAGCGAAGAGGAATATCTCCAGAATCTCCGCAAGGTCCTCCTTCGCGCACGCGAGACAAAGTTACAGCTCAATAGGGAGAAATGCCAGTTTGGCCGTGCCGAGGTCGAGTTCCTAGGTTGGGTAATCTCCGAGGGGCAGAAACACATCGCCCCCGACCGGGTAGCCGACATTGCAGAGCTCCAGTTGCCCAAGAGCGTCCGTGGGATGCAGGGCTTAGTAGGCTTTCTGAACTATTTCAGAGATCACGTGGACCGTTTCGCCGAGATCGCCCTCCCCTTGACTGAGGCAATGGCCGGGTGCAGGCCTATCGGCCAGCCTGAACAGGACGCAGCGCTGAAGAAGATCAAGGATGCTCTCACATCGGCGGACGCACTCGCCATCTTCGACGCGACTAAGGAGCACACTATTATGACTGATGCCTCAGGGCTCGGCTACGGTGCAGTACTCCTCCAAGAGGGTAGGCCAGTATGCTATATGAGTAAGGCCTTTAATGAGGTGCAGTCGAGATGGTCTACCAGTGAGAAGGAGGCGTACGCCATTATAGCTGCCGTGCAACGCTGGCGCAAGTTCCTCAGTTGGGGCCATTTCACAATCCTGACCGACCACAGGAACCTCCTGTTCATGTTCCGGAGCGTTAACGCCAAGGTCAAGCGATGGGCTGACACCCTGTCCGACTTAGACTTCGGTATTGAGCACGTTGCAGGTTTAGACAACGCCGGAGCCGACGGACTATCGAGAGTTTTCACCGTACGCTCCCAGGCGACCACTGATCAGATTAAGAAGGCACACGAGATGGCAGGCGCTCATTTCTCGAGAAGACAGACAATCGACAGACTGAGAGCCGACGGGTTGAGCGTATCCCGCTCAGCTGTGGACGAGTTCATCTCTCATTGCCCCACGTGCCAAGTGCTAGAACGACCACCCGAGCAGACTGTGGCCGGGTTACATACGGCTGTAGAGACCCCGTTCAAACGCGTAGCGATCGACACTATGGGGCCATTCCCAACGCGGGACGGTATGACGCACATTACGGTCATGGTCGACATGTGCTCACGGTGGACCGAGCTGGTTGCCGTCTCCGGGACCACAGCCGAAGCAGCAGCTGACGCATTCGTCAACAACTGGGTACTGCGCTTCGGGTGCCCAGAGGTGTTACAGTCCGATGGAGGGCCGGAGTTTAACAACAAGCTATTCCAACGGTTGTCCAAGGAGTTGGGCTTTGATACGCACATCACTACGGCCCACCATCCACAGTCAAACGGGATGGTGGAGCGAGCCAACAAGGAGGTTTTACGCATCTTGAAGGCACGCAAGTTCCACCTAAGAGACTCTAACTGGATACATCACCTGCCTGTCGCGAGCTTTATCATCAACGCCACGCCGCGAGTCCCAACCCGCCTATCACCGGCTGAGATCGTCCTGGGATATAACCTCACCGTGCCCAGCTCAATATACGTTACCAAGCAAGCGTCAGCGAGCGCCAAGCAGTCACACCGGGCAGCCGCCGACGCGGCAATTCAGCTGGCGAAGGCTCGCATCCAAGCGATGAAGGAGGACGCGTGGTCGAAGGCCGTCTCGTCGCGTACGGAGATCCTGAGTCGTTACGTCTTGGTCAAGTACCCCTCTCGCCCACCTGACAAACTATCACCAGGGTGGAGAGGCCCGATGAGGCGCGTTAAGAGCATCAAGCAATCAGGCGTCACCGTGGCATATGAAGTCCAAGACATGGCAGAGTCACCCACGAATGGTAAGACCATCAAGGTCGATGCCGCACGAGTGCGAAGGTTCAACCCCGGTACACTAACTGACGACCAGATCCAGCAACTCGCTGCAACTAGCAGGGACGAGTGGTTGGTCGACCGCATTTCAGCAGCACGCGGGTCAGGTACCATGTCGCAGAAGAAGTACCTCGTGCACTGGGCCGGATTTGAGGACGAAGAATCCACGTGGGAACCATATAAGAACGTTAAGGACTGCGCAGCTCTCGACATCTTCCTGGCGAACAATACAGACGGATAGCCCTTGTACATAGCCGTGTAAATAACGGACTATCAAGGCGCTAACCAAGATCATCAGAACATTTACTCGTCACCGGCAGACTCCTCGTCACTGGTCACCACTTCTTCCAACTCTACCTGCAGGGACTCAGGCAGAACGTCCCAGAGCTCGGAATGAGCCCTGAGGTACTGGTTGACCACAGCCATGCGGACAAGGTCTGCGTTAACCGGCGTCAGACTTGCTTCAGGGAACCCGTCGTAGGCGACAAGGAGCAAGAAGGAGCCAGCGCGACCACGGTAGGCCTGCTCAACGAACAGCCACCAGTGACCACGCACAGCCAGCACGCGATAATACCGGTCGCGCTCGTAGACCTGAAAGCGGGTCATATCCTGTGTAAGACGAAGAAACCGGGGTACCTACCGGGGGGAGGCTGAGGGTCGGCAGCTCCTCGGCGCAGGCAAGGGCGTAGCAGTCATTGGCAAATCGATACAGGCACTGCCGGCCCTGCAGCACCCGGCTCCAGATCGCGTGCTGTAGCACTGCATAATACGGAACATGATGCGTAAGAAGATAGAGCCGGCGGACGTGGCTACGTGCCGTGTCGACCCCAACGGCAAGAAGGCGTGCCGCCTCATCCAGGACCTCCCGGCGGATATCGCCGGCACGGCGACCGTTGAATACCTGGTTCATGATCTCCCGGTCGCTGACACCGGAGCCAAGATCGAAGTACTTGCGGAAGCCGACAAGCAGATAGTAGTCATCGACTGCCCCAGACAGAGCGATGACGCCACCGTCGAGGCGCTGAACGGAGGTCAGCGATGCCTGGTTAAGCGCACCGCTCATCAACACATCGAGGAACGGCTGCACTGACAGCTCTAGATGCGATGAGAATGTCGATAACGTCGCCGTGACCGTCGAGATGACGTGATCGAGCTCACCCCGCAGCCGTGTGGCGCGATCAATGCGGGGAGGCTCGAACACCACGTCCGCGCCCGTGACTGCCGGCGGGAGAACTCGATCACGGACGCCGATACGGCGCTTGCCTCTAGCACGGCGAGACGGACGCGAATCGCCGACGACGGTTGCCGGAACCACGCTGGAATCGAGCTGGCGCTCCTGATCGTTGACTGTTGAGCCCGTAGCGGTTGTTGAAGCATCAATGGAGGACTGATTAGTCGTGTTGTCGGAGTTGGCGGTAGATCCAACGCGTCGACGAGCACGCTTGCGAATAACGTGGCGGAAGACGCGTTTGAGGGCGGCAATGTCATCTTCATCGCTTAGTTCCTCGATTATAGCCTTCATTGCGGCGGTATAATTCTCCATATCCTCAAACGGCTGCTTTGAAATCCTTCAAAGCAGCATTTACATGCATTGACGTAATTATCGTACTTTATGGGAACTACTGCAACCTAGCTGACTAACCCGCAGACCATAGCAGCCATGATCATGACCGGAGCCTGGGCGCAGGAGGTCGATTCGATGACGCTCATGAAGCCTTGAGGAGAATCGTGAAGATACTCCTCAATATCCCACAAACAGTGCAGCAACGAAGGCTTTTACTAAGTATTGATGTTGTTATTCATGAAGGACACACGTAGCGCAGAGCAGCACCTTCATTCGGCACCGAAAAGAAAAAAACGTCGAGAACTCGCCAACGAAGCGTCGTTGAGGGCTGAAACCCCCATTTTTGACAACTATACGCTGGCTAGCGCTTTGCATACCGCGTATAGTGAAACTTTCGAAACCGCGGTTCATTGTGCCATAAAATGCACAGCCGAACCAAACCGCCACAATCACGGCCGTATTCCGGCCGTGGAGGGGCAGGGACATGTAAGATACCCTATACCTAACTTAGCGCGCGCGTTTATACAGTGGTACCACAAGATTTTTATAGATACAGATTCGAATAATAGTATCAACCATATCTTTACATAATACTGGCTAAGATCATAGATCAAGGCCTGAAGGGCAGACATAGCCTACTCTACCGCCAATAGAGTAGACTGTTTCGATCGTACTTGGTGGCTCTCGTACGTTCTGTGGTACCCAAACAATTGAGAGAGTGAAATTTAGAAGCAGGTTTGAGATCATTGACCAAATAAGACTGATCATTAAATGAGGTCGTCATGACACTTCCCCCCATGATCCCAAACCGTCCACAAGCTCAAACGTGCCTCCCAACCGTCAGCAAAAATTCTAACGGTTCAAGTCCGGCGAAATGCAAAACCCGCCAGACCGACTCCAGTGAAGTCAAAAACGCAATTGAGCACAATAGTCTGAAGAACGCTGTTCTAAACGAACAAATAGCGCACAGAATGGTGTAGAACATAAGAAATAACCAATATCAGTAACTAGATTCCAACGTTCTGCTCTTCCCCCCCTAGGCTGCGGTCACCAACTGGGCAAAACCCCAAAATGGCTTTTGATGAGCCGTTGGTTATTAGCGCTGCCTATAGGAAGCTAATTTCCTTTGACCTCGGAGTTTTCTGCGCAAACTCGGTTTGTCTGCGAGGTACTCCTCAAACGCCCTAAGTTCATCAAGGTCGGCGTTGAAGCGTTCCCATGTCGCCTCTTCCTCGAGGTACCCCTCCCACAGCACATGTAGGTGAAGGACGCCGTCCTCAAATTTGTGAGAGTCGATCGCTTCTACGACATATTCGTCAACTCTCTGGGCCGCGAGCCGTGTCAACTCAGCCCTTGTCGCGTCAGACTCAAAATGTCTTAGACGCTCGGCATGGACCTTAGCCACTACGCCTGTCGTCAGGTTCTCCACGTAGTAAACGTTCGGCGACTCTGCGGGTCCCTGGCACCACATTGGCCCAGCCAGCTTCGTGCGGCGGCCGACAGTGGTCGTTACCAGCACTGGCTTGTTCGATAGGGCCACGTGTGATGCTTCTGATGGTGTTTGTTGTTGCAGCGCCTGGTCTTGGATGACTCTCTGTAGTTCCAGGCTGCGCTTGAAGGCCTCAAATGGCATCTTGCTCTCATTGCTCATGATCTCTTCTGGTCTTACGACCACGTCTTGGTTATAAAGCAAATTCAGTGGCGATAGGCCTGTCCTGGCCACAGATGTTGAATTAATGATGTACTGAGCCAAAGGTAGTAGCCGCGTCCATCTAAACTCCTGCAGATCGAGCATTAGCGTCTCTAGATGCCTCTTAACCTCGGCGTTGACCCTCTCAACTATTCCTTGAGAACCCGGGCGGTAAGGCGTGCCGACGTGATGTTGCGACCCGAGCCTTTCCATTAGAGCGTCAATCAGCTTATTTCTATACTGGCTGCCCCCGTCGCTGTGAATCACCCGGGGAATTCCGTAGTGACCCACCCAGGCCAAAATTGCCCCTGCCGCGGCATCTGCGTCCGTCGAACGCGTGGGGACCAGCATAGTTAGCTTCGAGTACGTGTCAATTAACACGCACACGTACCGCAGACCCTCGCTCTCCGCGATGGGTCCGATCGTGTCTACCTGCACGACATCAAACGGCAGGCGACCTGCCGTACGGTGGCGCAAGTGTTGGACGGGCTTGGCCGTCTTGCGCGTGACCTGGCACACAGGACACGACTGGACAAACTCCTCTGCGTCCTTATACATGCCCCTCCACCTCCTACCGAGCGATATAAGCTTGTTCACCGTCGCTCTCGCTCCGAGATGGCCGTGTATGCCTCCGTGAACCTCGGAGATCCACGTGGCGTGATCATCTGCCTCGACTGTTGCACCGCATAGGCGAGATAGCGCGTCGGCAGCACCGTTCGCTTGACCAGGCACGTGTACGACGGAATAGTCGAACCTTTCCAGTGCCATGCGCCATCTAGTTACCTTAGCGTTCGTGCTTGTCGCGATATACAGCAAATTCCGGTGGTCCGTTCTCACAGTAAACGGCCTGCCTACTAGGAACCGCTCGGCCTTGATCATAGCGTAATAAATGCCGAAGCCTTCCTTTTCATAGGTGCTCCACCTTCTTTGAACATCCGATAGTGTCTTGGAATAGAAAGCAATCGGACGCTCCTCCCCGTCTTCGATCTGTAACAAAACTGCCCCGACAGCGTAGTCACTCGCGTCGGTTTGTAGGATTAATTGGCAGCCACGCTTGGGGTGACTTAACATGTTGTTCTGAGATAGGGTCGCTTTGATGTCGACTAGGGCATCTTGTTGGGCCTTCTCCCAACGGAACTCTTCCTTGGCTCTCGTCAGAGCCAGGACTGGCTCCATCATATTGCCGTAGTTCGGAATCATATGGCTAAAATAGTTCGTGAACCCGAGTAAGGTTCTGACTCCGGCAACATCTCTCGGGCTGGTTAGGCGGTCGATGCCTTCTAGGCGGTCAGGCGCGATTCGCTTGCCGTCGCCATTCACAAGCCAGCCCAAGTATTCTATTTCTGTCAGTCCGAACTCAGACTTGGACAGATTCAGCTTCAACTTGGCCGAGTTGAGCTTTCTCAAGACATAGTCCAGATTGTCGAGGTACTCTCTCTGGTTCTCTCCGAATATTACTATGTCGTCTACATATGCGAGACACCGTGTCCACAGTGCATCGCCCAGTACGGATTCGAGGGTCTTCTGACAGAAGGCTGCGGCCCCTTTGAGTCCGAAAGCTAAACGCTTGTACTGGTACTTACGCTTCCCAACTGTAAACGCCGTTAGTCTGCGTGAGCTCTTGGTCATAGGAATCTGGTGAAAGGCCTTGCTTAGGTCCAGCTTAGCGAAGAGGGTCTTACCCTCTAGTCTTGCTACCAGATCGTCAATGATAGGGAGGTCGTGATCGAAGTCCTCCGTCGCGTCGTTAAGGCGCCGAAAGTCCAAGCAGAGCCTGCGGGTGCGATCGCGCTTCCATACAAGCACCGTAGGATTGTTATAGTTGCTCGTAGACTCCTCAATCACATTCAGATCCTCCAGCTGCGCCGTCTGGCGCTGCATATCCTCTCTTTCTTCAGCCGAGACGTGGTATGGAGGGATGTTGATAACCTTCTGGTTTGTAAGAACCAGTTCGAAGGGTGGAACGTCTGCTGGCTGCGAAATGTCGCCGAGAACGTCTTTGTACTTGCTTAGGATGGTATTAGTCTCTTCAGGGAAGCTACGTATCTGTAGTTCGTGCTCCGCTTCAGCAAGGGTAAATAACGTCTCGTCTACTTCATCTTCATCAAGCTCCGCGAAGTGTGGCTCTCCAGAATTCTCCATCGTCGGCTTGACGATCGTGATTAGCCCCAACGCACTTAATGTCGATATTCCCATAACTAATGTCGGCTTCAGCCCGGGTAGCACCCGCAAATTGAGAGCAGCTTGAGTTCTCCGCCCAGTAGATGGCAACACTCCAAAATCTGCACTCAACTTAACAATGCCGGGTGAGTTGTAAATCGTACCAGTGGCCAGCTTAACCTTAGCATGGTCGGGCTCGACGACTAGGCCGAGCTCTTTGACGAGGGATTGGGATATAAAGTCGGCAGAGGCCCCTGTGTCATAAAGGAACGCCAACACTCTCCCCAGGATGCCCACCTCGCCAATGGGTCTGTTGTCGCGGTCCTCCGCGACCAAAGCATTAAGATGAACGTACTTCTGCCCCTTTACTCCCTCACGCTCGTCACGCTTACGCTTCCAACACGTATCAGCAGTGTGACCCTTGCGCTGGCAGTACTCACAAGCAGTTTCGGACTTCTCCTTAGCCTTAGTCATCGTTGCGGAGGTCGCACTCTCTCGCTCCACACGCTGGTGCTCTCTGCGAGCCTTCTCTGCTTCCGTGGCCTGGATGAATGCCTCGGCGATCGTCTCGTCAAGCGTCTTCGCCTTCTTAGCATTCACTCGCTCCTTCAAGCGACCGTACCTGATGCCAGCAACAAAGGCATCGACGATGAGCTTCTCCGTGGGCCGAACCTTACAACAGTTACGAACTTGACGCTTATACGCCAGGGCATACGCGGCCATGTTGTCAATGAGGTTACCCTCATAGCCGCACGACAAGTCCTTAAAGCGATCTAAAGCGTCCACCTCATCCAGAGGCTGCATCAGCTCGTCTACCATGGTGATAAAGGCCTCGTTGAGTTCAGAGGTATCGGCCGGCTCTTCATCCGGCGTTTCATTAGCGTACTCAAGGAACCCCTCAAGTTCAGGGATTCGGATCTTAAGAACCTCTAGGACCTGCGTTTCGATTAGGTCAAAGGCAACGATCGGATCGGCTTCACGGGCAGCATACTGCTCGTAGTCTTGACGGAAAGTATACCACGACTTGGTGGTGGCCTTTCGCAGGAACGGGGCGTTGTTGAGTTTTGTTTCAGGTAAATGCATGCAGTAATTACTGTGGTACCCAAACAATTGAGAGAGTGAAATTTAGAAGCAGGTTTGAGATCATTGACCAAATAAGACTGATCATTAAATGAGGTCGTCATGACACGTTCGAAGCGGTTGTCACTTCACTAATCCTCATCGGCTATTGCCGACCATATATATGCGTTGCTTGAGGTCGTGCCTTACGGGCACTGGAGGGGCAGTGCAGTGGGTCTTACCCAATGTTACATAGGATTACCATTTCATAGATTTATATAGTATTGACCATATTCACCACATCATGGGTTTTCTTATATTAAAACAATCTTTCCCTAGCCATAAGGCTACAACGTCAAGTCTCTCTGTCATGCCTATACCAGGCATGGAGGGGCAGTGTTGTGGGTCCTACCCAAAGTTACACAGATTTACGTTATATTTAATAGTCAAGGAGTTTCTCCTCGACACCCTTGTGTCGAGTCTTCTCCTCAGTAAAAGTTCAACACCCATTGAACCACACAGGGCGGCCAACGAACTGAGCCCACTTTCAGTTTTTCGCCAACTTCATCCCTTCATACGTTCGTTCAGCGATGACTCGAACTTAGAGTCGTGCACTTTAAGGGTTGGATCAAAGTTCTGACTATCCAGACGCAGATGATGCCTACCAACATCATGGGGGTAGTGTAGACCTTCGGGTCGATTAGTTTTATCCAATTTTGTGTCCCGGGTCAAACCCTATAAATCCTCTCTCTCCTCTCATCGCTACAGGGGACGACTTGGTGAACCCCTTCCTCAGCGCATGATACGCGTTGGTGTTGTCGATGTACAGCGCTACGCTGGTGCCCGGGCGGACGTCGAGACGGTCGAGCGCCATGGAGACTGCCTGCACCTCCTTCGCCGCGATGATCTCGTCGGGGTCGGCCCCCTCCTGGGCCATCATACCAGTCCCAAGATCGATCGCTCCGAGTTGGCCATCCGAAGCATCTGTGGCCAGGACAAGGCCGAGCGGCCTGACGGCTAGGCGCCGCCAGGCGTTTGCCTTCGCCGCGTCTACGATCATAGCCGCCGCTGCCTTGGCAAACTCGTCGAGGTGGACCCTGGCACGCGTCCTGTGACCAGCTTCAGTCGCTTCTAGGCAGTGTCTGATGGGGGCTGCCCAGACGCGGACCATCGGGTAGGCCCAGTAAGCGAACTCCAACTTGCCTAGCAGCGTGCGAGCCTCCTGCATGCTGAGGGCAGCGCCGGGACGTAGCCATCCTCCAGTGCCTGGACCAGGCACTCTGCCTTATCCGCCGGCAGCCTGACCATCTGCTCCGGGTCCGCCTGCCACTCCAACCCTCGGAACACGACCTGGTGGGCTGGCTGCCTGGTCTTCCGGGCCGACTCGGCGAACCCCGCAAGACGGAATGCGCCGATCGCCACGTGGGTATCCGTTGCGGCGGCGTCATCGATGAGGTGGTCGACGGAGACGCCGAGGGCCCGCACTAGACCCACGACCGGCTGGGTGAGCATCGTGAAGGCCTCCGGAGAGGTGGAAGACCCCATGCTCAGCACCTTGAAGCGCCAGACGTCATCACCCAGGCGGAAGGCGAACCGATTGCACTCACCCTCGGCGAGCGGCACTTGGAAGAACCCTTTCTCGAGGTCCATATTGCCCGCCTCACCTGCGCGGAGGAAGAGCGGCCAAGCACCGCGGAGGATATTACGGACATGAAGGACTGCGATGTCTGAGGATTCTGGGACATAAAAGAAAAGGAGGCCCTAGAACGGACAGGTTCTCGGGGGATGACTCGAAACCGACTCCCGCTCTGATTGATTTGATTCGCCGACTCGGCGAGTCGACTCCGCGCACTCGCGTGAAGTCCCAGGAGGCAGAAGGCTTTGGAACGACTGGCGAGGACTCATGGCGGGAACCGGACCCGGTGGAGGGGGTATCGCCCGCCTGATGATGGGATGGATGTGCTGGGAAGCGGACATGGGTGTAAGAGCGGTTAGAATCCGCGAATCGGCCCGGGACCCTGACCGCCCATCGCCCCTAGCGGACTTCGACTGGGGAAGAGCGAACCCCAAGTCCGTTATCGGAAAGCTGAACAAGTGGGCAGACAACGTACTAGATCTGGCCCCTAGCGACCTTCACGGACCCAGACCCAGAGCAATAGCCGGGGGATGGAAGATGACAGCACGAGACATCGTCACCAAAGGTAGCCGAACAGCCAAGGCGGCCGCCGAAGTGCTAGCTGCGGAGGCAATGCAAACAATGGCAGGCGGGAGAGCACCCAAGAAACCAAAGATTATCAGAGGGGAGATGATGCTCAGGAGGGAGCTGAAGAGGGTAGTTGCAACAGCCTCCAACACGCTCCCCTCCGCTAGCAACAGCCACACAACTCGAGGAGCCGCGCTCATCATAAGCAGGAGGTACCCTGGGCAGGAAATGCTCTGCGACCGTATCCAAAGAATATGCCCGATATGCACACTCGCAGCCGAACGCGAATTGATCAACTACCTCCAACTATACCCCCCCCCCCCCAGGCGCAGGCGCTAGTGGCAGTAGCCGGGTGGCTGGAAGACCAACCGCTAGGAACACAAAGCCACATCATAGCGGAGTGCCAGGGCGTCGGCCGCCCAAGTGGGTGGGAGCAGTGCTGGGAAGCTGCGGCAACACACACCATGGCAAGTAGGCTGCGGCACGGCCCAGATGGGGAGTGGTATAACTCCAGGGCCATATTGGAGCTCCACTGGCTACTGCAACAGGAGGATGAAACAGTGAAGGAGGGTCTATTATGCGGGAAAAAGGCCCTCATGAACCTCAAAACAGGCCCAGACCCCTAGGAGGAAGGCCCTGGGTGAAGACAAGGCACAGGGCGGAACACTCCTGGAACCGGCGGGAGGTGTTTTCCCCCCACATGTTCCGGTAGCGCCCGGCCGCACACCCAACCCAACCCACGCAGCAAGGGAGCACTCTGATGCCTGCACCACACTTGAAACAACTCCCCCACCACCAAGAGGGGACAGGCCCAACCCACAGGGCGGCCTGGAAAGGTGGCCCGAGCACCGACCCCAAGCGCAGCGGGCCCGGAACCAATGAGGACAACACCACATGTTCCGGTAGCGCCAGGCGGAGGGAAGGCTGCAAAGGACCCTTAAGGGACAATCGCATACAACAAGCACGAAATAGGGAAGGCCTGGCAAAACAGCTGGGCCAGTAGGGCGCAAGCGTCCGGACAAGCAGTCCGGCGCATCCCTCCGGCGCGCAAGGGGGTACCCCCTCCCCACACAGTGGGGGCGCACCAGGAGGATGATGCATGGCAGACTGGCGGAGGTACTGGATGACGCAAGAAGCTACCCACTCCGTCGGTAACCTGCCGGGAAGGCAGGGCCATCCTGATGTGGCCCGGCGCCTAGCCAGGAACACTGGAAGACGTGGCAACCGCCCCTGGGAGCTCCCCCCGATAATGGGAACCTGGAGTGAAATCGGTGTCGTAGACTCCTTATCATTTAATCAGTTGATGATTACGACACCATTGTGTCGAGATTAAAATGTTTCCCACCGACAACGTCATCGGACAGCGCTAGATGAGCCCGAACGCAGCCGGCAAGTCCGTGGAAGTCTACCTACGCGGCGTCGGTGGGTTCCTAACCCGGCCCAGCTGGTACGGCGAACTCTAGACCCGACCCCGCCCTGGCGGGTGCCTGAAACATGGCGAGCGGGTCGAGGAAACTCCAGGACCTCCCTAGGGGACCCGGGGGAGAGGGGAAACGTACGGAAGGTCCCTGACAGCAGCGTGCAGGGCAAGGCTTTGTAGGTGCCAGGCAGACCTGGGACCCAAAGGGCCCCTAAGAGTAAGACCTGGGTTAGCCTAACTTTGGGGGTATTAATGTGGCCATGTATAGGATCCCTCTAGCGTACCAGCTAGGCCTTGACGGCCGTTGTTCACGCCCTCTTAGGAAGTGTTAGGTGTGCTCTGTAGAGGCACCAACACGCTTAGGCGTTCCTCGAAGGGGTGACACAAACTGTGACATTCAGCTTACACAGCAGGACGAGTAGCAGGACACATTAAATTCTTTCTTCTTCTTCTTCTTCTCTCGTGGATAATTGCAGTGGTGTAATCCGCGAGCGCCTGAATTGCGCTTTCTGGATCATTAGTCGTGAATTGCTTCATTTCACCGGTAATATCGATATTGTGCCGTGTTACGAATGAGTTTTATGCAACCAACTTCCGCAGTTTAGGGTCACAGCACCTCGGGTGCCCTGGTCGAGTGCTGCTCGCAGCGGACAATTCAACCAAGGGTACTAAGAAGGTATTCTCGCTGGCACGGTAGGGTGACTCGAAATGGGCAGACACAACTGCCCAGGTTTCGTCATGTGTTTTAGATGTTTGAAGGATTTGTTTTTGAATATTTGATGCTTCAATGCGCATCGCCACCCTTCCTCGCTGCATATTTCAGGCATATTGGGTCTATTCCACGAATCTCCCGTTCAGGAGTCAAACAAAATTCGACACACTTGTGTCGAGAAGACTGATACCAGCCCGCAGACCAACACAAATTCAAACATGCCCGCTTTCATTGACGCTATTAAGGCTCAGGAAACTCCTAAGGTTGAGCAGCCCATCGCTATCCTCATGATCATCCTCGTTTGTTGCATCGTTGTCGTTGCGCAAAAATTGTCGTTTCTGCGCAAGAATGCGCCTTCAACATCCATCCCTTTTCACACAGAACATCATTCCCCTCCCCGGTCTCGGCACCATGATTGCCGCCTTCGCCGGCGACGACTCCAACAGCAAGGTCATCGGCCTTATCCAGCTGCTCCTCTGCATCCCCTGGTTCCTGGTATTCATCATCGTTGCCTGGATCCCCTTCATCGGCCAGGTTATCTGGCTCCTCGCCCTCGGCACCTGGGCCCTTATCCATCTCTTTAACGTCATCTTCGGCGTCTACTGGGGCATTATCACCTTCACCCACTGCGAGCAGCAGTAAGTTGTTAAATCAGAATAATGGGGTAGGGTTTGTCTCGTCGTTTATTCGCAAGTTGTTCTTGCATTTCGCTGTGAAGGATGGATGACGGATTGTCATGGCAATGACCATGTTCACCAGGAGATACAGATCAAAAACAATATAAACTGCTACTACAAGTTAAGCTGTGAGCAACCATTTACATCATGCAGTGCCATCACGTTGCGCCGGTCGCTACACGGACAAGGGTGGCAGCATAACCGACAAAGCGTGAGACGGACGAAACGCCACGACCGAGCGCGTGACACTGGGCCCATTGTGCCGATCGATCGACTATGACATATTTTCCACCTGGCTGTGTGTGAGATCTGTGTGAAATGAGGATGAAAGGGGTCAGAGGATGACGAATCGACATGTGTTTTTCAGTCCGCCCGTCATAAGTATCATCGTACCCCAAAGAACGAACACTACCGCAAAAATCCACGGAAAGGCAGCGCAAATGACGACAATTGCACAACAGAACAGCTACTGACAAAACTAAGGTTTCACGACGACGGGCAAAAATGGTCGTAACTAATCACAAGCCAGGGCTCAGCAAATACACTGTGTATGCGGCCCCCAATATCACTGATAGATCCTATTCCTCATCCACAATCACGTCATCGTCAGACAGCCAGCAGACGGACGATATAAACGAGCACAGCCAGACCATCCCTCCTTCATACATGCTGAACACACGGCCACTCACTGCATGCCCCGCCGGTGCTGCTCTTTTAATTTCTGCTTCGCCACTCAGTCGGCGATCTCGTCATACCTCTGGTTCAGAACCATCTTATGCTCCCGTACCCGCACCAGCATGTCCAGCGCGGTGTCGGCGTTCAGCGTAGTCGGCCGATCCTTGAGTGCCATCAGCTCGTCAATGAGTTGCTTGTCCAGCCGCTGGAAAATGGGGTCAGAGAAGACCTGGATCTGAAGAGGACTCGAGCTGGCCTTGGAAGAGGACTTGGCGGCCTTCTTGGAGGATCCTGGGTTGTAGTCCTCGTCCTTAATGTTCCGCTTGGACTTGCGTTTGCCTGTGCCGCTCCTTGATCCCTATGTGATAAAAGACAGGTAAACGAACAGTAATAATGGACTGGAACGTGGAACTGGGGATTTGAAGGCAATTAGCGACCTATGGTAAGAAATTGGCGGTGTGGTCTTACAGCAGACAGCGCATTCATCTTCTCGAAGAAATTCCCCTCATCTTGGGCGAATATAGCTGCAAGACTCTCAAAAACATCAAGTGCGTCGCTCCCGGCCTTCTTTTTCGAAGGCATCACTTGTCTTTTCTTCAACCACGACCCGGCAAACGACCGCCGGTCAGCCATCATTGGGGGCAACCGGAACAAGGCGGAGGCACTGCACAGTGCGACAGTTGCCTTGATTTCGCATGTAAACCTAAGTGCAGCTTAAGGCACAAAAATCCGGAATTTGAGTCAATGTCGTCAGACGGCGATTCTAGCGACGATGGATCCTCCTTTCTCATGGAGCAGTTTCGCAATGAAGCTGCGATTTGGAAGAAGAAGTATCTAGCGCTCAGCAGCAGTGCAGAAGGGAACAATAATGAGATTCTAGCGTTACGGAAGCAAGTGCAGTCTCTAGAACAAGAGAAACAGGATCTAATAGAGTCATTTGAAGTCCAATTTAAGGCAGTTGAGGATGAACTGACTTCACAGACGAGAATCTTCCAGGAGGCGAAGAGAAACCTCCTTGAGCCCGGAGATGTCGACCGAATCAGGGCGGAACTCGTCGCAGCCATGCAAGATGACCAGAGAAACACCATTAAGAGCTTCCAAGAGATCAATAGCAACCTTCAGGCAGAGCTCGAGCATGTCAATACGGAGCTTCAGACAGCCCTGAATACCCAACCAGTAGAGACGGACCAAGACACCCAGACTGACGCAGTTAGACTCCAACTAGGTCAGTTGCACGAGACCTTAGGCAAGGCCCACGAAGAGATGAGCCGGGTGCAGGTTGAGGCGGAGGACGCCGTTAGACGGCATGCCAGGGCAGCCAGGGACGCGGAGGCGAGGGCTGATGAGCAGGAGAAGATCATTGCCCAGCTTCAGACGGAACTTGAGACTGCGACGTTTGAAAGAGACAAGCTCCGCATTCAGCTCCTACACGAAAGCGAACAGCTCAGAAAGGAGAGGTTTGGGCGAGAGGGACAGAACGAGCTGATGAAACAGATGGAAGGGACGCTCAGCAGTCTGTTCGAGGATTACCAGCGGCGTCAGGGGCGCCACGAGAAGGAGAAGAAGGCATGGATGGAGAAGCTAGCCAAGGCCCGGGGGAGGCGGCGGCTGGCTGTATCGGAGTCAACCGATGGCTGAGTGCTGAGTGTGAGGCAAGCTGCTGTTGGCGTTGTGACTAAATCTTTTTATAATCTTTGCGTTCTTGGGATAAACGCATGGCGTGGTGGTGCCGATCGTCTTGACCTGCGT
Source organism: Carpediemonas membranifera (assembly GCA_019828565.1). Classification (NCBI taxonomy): domain Eukaryota; phylum Fornicata; genus Carpediemonas; species Carpediemonas membranifera. The sequence continues at coordinate 34,901 of JAHDYR010000035.1, read as the reverse complement.
CTCCTGCTGCGAGCCATGCGAATGAGGGCTGGGGAGGCTCCATCTGCCTCCCGCTTCCATCAAATTTGGCCGATCAGTGTCTTGAGCAAGTCGATCCAAGTCGAGAATCGAAGCGTCAAAATGTCTTTGGCAATCGTGAGTGAGTTTGCAGAGCACAAATACGGCGATGTTGTACGCATCCGGGCACGTTACGTCTCCAAGATCAAGATGGGCAAGACGCTCATGTTCCTGACGTTCCGTCAGCATGGCCTTTCATTCCAGGCCGTCCTGGACACCGAGAAGAAGGATGGCCAGTCCGATGAAGTATTCGCGAGCATCATGAACGCTCAGGAGGTTTTCGCCGGCAAGAAGCCCACTCCTGAGGATGAGGCCCGCGAGACTGAGCTTCGTCTCATCATCAAGCCCAAGAAGGTCAAGCCCCAGAAGGGTGAGGTCATCGCCAAGAAGACCAAGGAGGAGAAGGAGGCCGAGAAGCAGGCCCAATCCGCCGCGAAGGTCGAGCTTGCCCAGATGCTCGACGACCGCACCGGCCTCAAGGCGGAGTCCGTTGTCACCATCACCGGCGTCCTCTCCCAGCCCGAACCGCCGAAGGAGGGCGAGACCCCCAAGGAGGATGATCCTTTCAAGGTGAAGGACTACGAGATCAAGCTCCAGGCCGTGGAGATGATCTCCCCCGTTTCCAGCATGCTCCCCTTCACAGTTGCCGACGCCCAGAAGCGTATCGTGCCGGCTGAGGAGATCAAGAACCCTAAGAAGAACCCGAACGTGCTTCAAGACACCCGCTTCAACAACCGCGTTGTTGACCTCCGCACCCAGACGAACGTCGCCATCTTCAGGGTCAAGGACACCATGGACGAGGCCTTCTGCGCCTACAACCGCTCCCAGAACTTCATCCGCATCCACACGCCCAAGCTGATCTCCGGTGCCTCCGAGGGTGGCGCCGAGCTCTTCACGCTGGAGTACTTCAAGAAGCAGGCCGCCCTCGCCCAGTCGCCACAGGTATACAAGCAGATGGCCATCGCCTCTGACTTCCGCGGTGTCTTCGAGGTGGGCCCCGTGTTCCGTGCTGAGAACTCCCTGACCAACCGCCATCTGACAGAGTTTGTCGGCCTCGACGTCGAGATGGAGATTAAGGAGCACTACCACGAGGTCCTCGAGCACCTTAAGCGCACGTTCCTCCACATATTCAAGGCCACGGATGCCTCCGTCGACCCCATCTCTGGTGCCCGTCTTGTCGACATCATCGCGCAGACCTACCCGGCTGAGTCCTGCCAGTACCCCGCTGAGCCCAAGGACGTCCCCGTCATCACCTTTGTCGAGGCAGTCGACCTTGTTATCAAGCACTTCCCCGAGTTCTTTGGCGAAACCGCCGAGGAGCAGGCCGTCGCCGCTGCCATTGCCAAGACAGTCGACTTCGACACCCCCCTCGAGAAGAAGGTCGGCGAGGCTGTCCGCCGTGAGACTGGCTTCGACTTTTACATTGTGGACCAGTTCCCCGTGTCGGCCCGGCCCTTCTACACCCACCCCTCCGAGACTGACGGTTACACCAACTCTTTCGACGTCTTCCTCAGGGGCCAGGAGATCACGTCTGGCGCTGAGCGTATCCACGAGGTCTCGATGCTAAAGGCTAACATCGACAAGATCACTCGCATGAAGGAAGGCTTTGCCACTGAGGAGATCGTCCGGGAGCACGGCTGGGTGGAGGCCGACCTCCGCGCCGCTGCTGCCGCTGAGGGCGCTACCGAGGAGGCCAAGAAGGCTCTTGCCGACTTCGAGAAGTTCATGGCCGACCGCAAGACCGCCACTGAGCAGGCTGTCAAGGAGATGTTCGGCGGGTTGACCCAGTACATCGCCGCCTTCGAGATGGGTGTCGCCCCCCATGCCGGTGCGGGTATCGGTCTGGAGAGGCTGGTGATGCTCTTCCTCGGGATCCCCAACTGCCAGATGGCGTCAATGTTCCCCAGGACGCCCGGCCGCCTCACCCCGTAAGCTGGTGTAAACTGTTCGCGCTAATTGTGATTACGGTCGCTGGTGTCCTCGAGGGGATAATTGGGAGTGTGTGGGACAGTCTGACGTTTATGAGCTGGGCATCGCGGGAGACACGAAATGAAATGAGTGCAGCTAGATCCGCAGGGTAATGTTGGCACAGAAAAGCAGCTATTGCGCAGAACTAGACACCCGGTAGACCATTCCAACGCACGCAAAGCAAATCTGACCTTAAAGTGCGTTGGGCGAATTTTGCAAACTACCGAGAATGCTCTTCGGAGACCCCGATTTTGAAGTTTGTTCCCTCGTTTCAGTTCCTGGAACGTTTATTGGTATCTCACGTAGGAAAGAGAGCGTAAGAACATTGAGAAGCGCCGTCAGCTTGAAGCCGAGCGCAGACAGCGTATTCTTGACCCCAGACAGCGCCAGCTTGGCGTTGACGCCGATACCCTCCAAAAACAGATCGAGGAGAAGCGCGAGCGCGAGCGCCGTGAAAAGGAGGAAGAGCTTTCGTATGCCCAGTACTTGGAGGCTGTAGAGGCCCGTATCATGGCGATGGAGGCCGCTACCATGGACCAGAAGCGCAAGCAGAACGCGGAGCTCAACGAATTCCGTCTGAAGCACCAGACATACAACCAGCGCCTTGAGTTTGACCTCAACGATCCCAAGTACCAGCACAAGCAGGGCGTACTCCGTGAGGGCGATGAGGATACTCGCCTCGGTGTCTCCTCGGGTCAGGTCATGGAGGGTGAGGATCTCACTGCTCAGGAGCGCCGGAATAAGCAGCAGAAGCAGCTCAGGGCCTGGCTCCTTCAGCAAGCGAGAGAGCGAGAAGAGGCAGAGCGGCAGCGCAAGGAGGAGGAGCTTGCCCAGGAGGAGGCTGTGATGGCCGGGCTGACTGTAGCTGAGCAGGCCAAGGCCCGTGCCGCCGCTGAAGCCCGTCGGGTCAGAGAGCAGGAGACCGAGATGAACAAGAGGCTGAAGGAGGAGTACGAGGCCAAGGTCCGCGCCGAGAAGGAGCGCGAGAAGCAGGAGGAGGAGCGCCAGGCTGAGTATCTTGCCCGGTCAGAGTTCCTGAATGAGACGCACAACACGACTGTCTCTGCTGCCAACCCCAACCGCTACATCCCCTACAACTATAAGGGCCTCACTCGCGAGCAGGACGACGCCATCAGGCAGACTGTTGCTGAGCAGCTTGAGGAGAAGCGCCGCATTGCCCAGGAGGAGGCCGAGCTGAAGGCCCGCGAGGAACAGTACCTCGAGAGTGCCACCCGCGCCGTTGAGCTCGAGGCCAGACGGGTTGCCCGGGCGGAGAAGCAGCGCCGGGAGGAGCTTGCCCAGGCCCTGGCCGCGCAGGCCGAAGAACAGCGTCGCCAGGCGAAGTCGCTGGATGATGAGCGTGCCAACAAGGTCACTGACGACTTCTTCAGTGGGTTCGGGACCAGCAGTCGCTAAGGTGTAAATATGTACGTCGACTTGTTCAGCGAATCCACTCATTCCATCGACCATTTACGTACATATCATATAAATCACACCTCATCCATCTCCTCCTCGACTCTTCTGACATAATCAAACACCTCACTCACCCGCACCCTGTTCCGCGTGTCTTCGTCTGCCCGTGCCCCCCCAACATGCTCCTTGATCCACGCCCGCTCGCCAGCCATGAGGTCGTCCTCGGCCTGGTCAATGATAGTGCCCCTGTTGTCATGGGCGCCCTGTATGATGGTGTTGAACGCTACCCTGTCCTTCAACAAGGCCCGGGCTGCCTCGGGATAACGGGTGAAGCGCTGTTCGCCAGAGGCAAGCTCCTCGAGCAGAGCCTGACCGGTAGTGAGGGTGTTCTCGAAGAACTTGGTCTCGATTTCGCGCCAGTTGCTGAAGAACAGCTGGATATGCTCGAGCGATGCGTTGGTGATGTCATTTGCAATCCCCTCAAACGTCCTCAGATGCTCGTCCGCCTGCTCTTGCCGCTCAGTCTCCCGGTCAAGCAGCTCAGCCTCCATGCTCAGTGCGGCGTCCTCCACCGAGTCGGCGATCCCTTGGCACTTCTTGCTGTCCCTAGCCACAGCCTTGTCAGCAAGCTGGGTCCTGGCTTCATTCAGCCCGACCTCGAACGCCCTGATCATCATCCTCGACGTGTGAGCTGCCTCGGCATTGAGGGCATCCATGACCGTGTGGAACTCGGCCAGCTCTCTTGCCTTGACCTCAAACTGCTCGCCCATCTTAGCTACGAAGCTATCCACCTCCTCCTTGGCCTCATCACGGTACGCTGTGACGAACTCCTTGAAATCTGGGACAACGAGCATCTTGGTCGAGTCGGGGTCATTCATGACGACAGTGTTGAACAAAGATCTGACGCCTGGGATATTCATCGCAGTGTCTCGCTGCTTAGCTGCCTCCTCTCGTCTGGCAGCGTCGGACTTGGAGGTCTCGATCGTTTCCTTCTCTTCAAGCTCGAGGATCTCGGCCTGGTACTGCTCGAGGGCGGCGTCGCGTTCCTTCTTGAGGATGCGGCGGTAGTCCAGGAAGTCGAGTGAAGGCACGTGGCTGATGGCGTAGGACTTGTACTCAGGATCTGATGCCACTGGATTGCCGCTGAACGAGACCAGCTTGAGTGCGGTGAACTGACGAAGGTAGAGCAGGTTGTCGAGGGTGGCTATCTTGTTGTCGCCAGCAGAGAGGCAGTGGAGCTTCTTGAGACTGTCCATACCCTCAATCTTCTCGATCTGGTTGCTCTGGAGGGCGAGGTCGGTAAGGTTGACGAGCTTGCTCAGCCCCTCGATCTTCTTGATGCGGTTAAAGGACAGGTCGAGCCATTCAAGGTTCACACATGCGTCGAGACCCTCGATGACCTCTATGTTGTTGTTGTCGAGGCACAGTTTCTTGAGGCCGATGAAGCCAGTCAGATTGCTGATCTTAACAAGCGCTGGGTGAGAGAGATGGAACGCACGAACAGTTGAAGGAGAGAAGAAGCGAGGGGATCTCGCCGTACTCCTCGGGTTGGAACTTTCGCTGGTATTTCTCGGTCTCGAGCGATTGCTGAATAAGGGCGTCGCAAATCACTTCGATCTTCGGGGAACCGAACTTTGTATCACCATCGAGGTGTAGCGAACGATTATCAGTTGATCGCGACATTGTTGGCGATAGTTTCGAATTGAGGAGTGTTGTCTGCTCGAGAAAATGGGCTGAGTGAAAATTATCGCATGTAGCAACGTAAATCGGAGTGCGGACACCAGCTAAGTACTGTATGGAGCTTGGCCCCGCTCAGCGCTCATTTGATCCGACTTGTGTGGCCCAAAGATGACACGGTCAAATTTCGGCACTGATGCCTATGATGTCTGGAGATCATAGCGAGTTGCTACGGTGCCTTGAAGAAGCTATTCGGAACCGTGATTACGTCACTGCCGAGTTTATTGCGCAGGAATCGCTCCATCTTGCCAAAGCACAGGAAAAGGACCCGGCAGTCCTTCGTGTAGCCCTCGCAGAGGTGTTCCTGCAGCTAAGGCGGTGGAAGGTAGTTACACAATGCCTATATCTCGAAGATAGCGAGCGTGGACAGTATCTCAAGGCTCAGGCTCATTTCGAACTTTCCGAGTACGTTGAAGCCCGCCGCACGTTGCTCCACACCATCCGCAAGACAGTGCCTAACATCGATGAGGCCGATGTATCGAGGATAGCAATCGATGCTGTTCCAAACGGGGCGTACGGCTGGGGTCTACTCGGAGAGTGTCTTGCCCGTGGTGGATTCCAGGAACCCTCTCGGAACGCCGTGAGCCAGGCCGCCAAGTGTTTTGAGAACGCCCTCTCCCTCAACCCTCTGATGTATAGCGCCTTAGACGGCCTAGTTCGCCTTGGTCGTGTTCCAGCCGGCTACAAGCTTGACACGACCGTCCAGTCGACCCCGTATTCCCTGACAAGCCCCTCCGCGTCCAACGAACTCCGCCCCCGCATGGTTGCCGAGGTCTCCGACATCCGCACTCCTCAGCTCCAGGTCACCCCTGCAGAGCGGGCGGACGCGGAGGAGGGCGACAGCTTCCTCCAGACGCCGGAGCTTAATGGCGCCACGTCAACGCCTGCCCCGGCCCCATCTGACCGTATAGAGATGCCACCACCCCGCGGCATGGCCTGGCGCAGCGGTGTCTCCTCCGTGGGCTCTGCGGCTGCCGACAGTCTGCTGATGCCCGCCCCCACGACTGTGCCCGTCCCGAGGCTCAGGGATGAGAGGCCGACTGCCGAGCACTGGGTTCGGGAGGACGCTGGTGTGGAAGGTGTGCCCCCTGTGAGCGGCCTGGTCAAGAGCATGAACGTCGCATGGACGTTGTTCGACCTTTTTGCCAAGGGTGACTTCAGCAGAGCCCTGTCGAGGTTTATAGACCTGCCCCAGCCCATCATATCGTCACCTTTCGTCCTTAGGCTCGCAGGTCAGGCCTACTTCAGCTGCGGCCGATACTTTGACTGCGAGGCGGCCTACAGTAGACTCAGGAAGGCCGTCCCTTATGCTAGTAACCTCATACCATACTGCGAGGCTCTGTGGGCTCTGGATAGGAAGGATCAGCTGAACGCCCTGTCGCATGAACTACTGACAAGAGATGCCGGAGACATTGACGGTCTAGTCGCCGTAGCCTTGTCCTGCTCGCTTGACAACAACAACACCGGTGCTATCGAGGGTCTTCAGAAGTCGATCAGGAAACAACCGGCCAACGCTGCACTGTGGCGTCTGCTGGGGCAGGAGAAGATCGACCAGAATAACATCAACGAGGCCCAGAAGGACTTGCACAAGGCGATCACCCTTGACAGCCGGGACTTCGGAGCATGGGTTGGTCTTGGGAACGTTTACATGAAGGCCGGCGAGCACACTGATGCGATCAGATGCTATAGACAGGCGCTGGGGCTGAACCAATCGAGCGCGGCGATCCTGTCTCACCTCGGCATCGCGTACTCCATGACCGGCGATAAGTCCAGCGCCACGAGTGCCCTCGAGCATGCGGCAGGGATCGACCCCGAGAACCCGACTGCCCTGTTCCACCTTGCCAGGCTCGAAGCAGAGAACCCCGACAAAACTGACATCGCCATCAGCCGACTGAAGTTCGTGGTGCTGCGTCAGAAGAGTGTGAACGCCCATGTGCTACTGGGCCAGCTGTTCCTGAGACAGGGCCGGGTGATGGAGGCGTTCAAGGAGGCAGAGGTCGCCATGGTTCTGGACAAGAGGAGCAGGGCTGCACAGGCACTGTATGACGCCATAAGTGAGGCGTGAGGCGGGCATGATTTATGTTCTGCACTGTTGATCATTGGTAGGCTGTAAACTTTTTGCTTGTGGCCTGTTCCCGATGACCCAATGAGCGTCTTTTCAAAATTAATGGCTTTACTCAACGATAGGATCGATGTCGACCTGACGGACATCAGTGAAGGCAATCGTGTCGAACGGCTCGACGCAGGGCTCGAACTCGACATCGTCATCACGAACCACAGCCACCCACCAATCACCGTAAGAATCCTTAAAATGCTCACAATCCGACGCCTGTACAACTTCAAAGTCAGCTTCATACACTCTGTTTCCGTCACTATACACTGTCCTACCCTCACCGACCCACAAGACGATGTGTGTCCCGCCCCTGCCGTGGATCATGAGGCCCTTGACATGCTCTGGGAAGTGCAGTGGTGTTGCTGTGAGACAATAGCTGGACTCGGTGTGGTTGGGGAGGAGGCCGAGCATCGTGAGCTGACTGTCGACGTGGCCAGCAAACAGCAGCTGGCGGCCTCTGAAGAAGAAGTTGCAGTCGAAGACGCCGTAGACGAGGTTGTCAACCCTGAAGGGCAGGTCGACGAACCCATTAACGTCGTTATCGTGCCCGAGTCCGAGCTGACCAACGCTGTTCATCCCGCCGATCATCTGACGACCACCCGACTCAATGACAACTGTGAACTGATTTCTAACGAGGAAGTCGGGCTCAAACGACCGTGGCAGACGGACAGGGCGGAACATAGGGCGGTCACCGTTGGCACCGGGGCCGACATAGTACTTGACGTCCCAGCCCGCCACGGCCAGCCCAGCCGCGGTCAGCATGAAAGCTCCCTGGCCCATCCAGACCCGCTTGACCAGTCGGTCTTTGTGCCAGATGGGCAGCCTGACTTCAAACTGAGCGATTGCGGGGCATTGGCTGAATGCGACTCTGGCGGGGCGAGTCATTGCTCTCATCCGACTGAAAGCGGAGTCTAACTCGTCGAACTGGATGAACTGGACGCTCCTGTTCAACCCGTACACTCCCTTCGCGGTTACCATCAAAAGACCACCCGTGGCCATGCCGTATGCCGCGACGACCGGGGGCACTCGGATTCTGACAAACATCGGCCAGATACGAGTGACGAGCTCGTAAATGCGGCCAGCGTACATGCGGTGAATGATCTTGGTAGCCTTCTTGACCTCCACAGCACCATCCCTCTCGGCAATCTGGTGCGCGAAGAAGAATTTCTTGCAGAGGAACCATGGGAGCTGGTCCTCGGGCCAATACTGCACCCCGTCCTCATAGGCGTCATCCTCGGTCCGATTGAGGTCGGGGTCAGCAAATTCCATGAAGATGGCCCACAGCGTGCCTTGGAGCAGCGTATGCAGGGCGACCGGGAGCTCCTGCCCCTCCGCTAGCTCGATGTTCATGGACAGCGGGGGGCCGTCTGTGAGGATCGAGCGAGCACTGTCGACGTAGTTCTGTGCGGATGGCCTTAGGAAGGGCAGTCTACCCAGCAAATCCACCGGGTCGCACGTCTCTGCCACTGCTGGGGCTCGGGGGAGTGTCTCGTGGAAGTGGCGGGAATATGCGTGTCTAAGCAGTGTCGGGATGTCACCGGGCACGTCCTGGGTTGCAGCGCTGACGCGGTGGATAGCTGCAGCAACAGCTGACTTCCGGACAAGGACCGAGTCACGGAGCCACGTCGGCGGGAGTGGCAGTGCGGTGCTCGTCTCAAACGTCCAACGGTGGTAGTAGCGCCTGTCATTGCCGTTGCGGTGTGCGGCCTGCTCGTACGAGCTCAGGAAATCTATGTAGGCGTAGTAGGCCTTGGAGCACAGGAACCAGAGGTTTGACGGGAACGCAGCGTGTATACAAGCACCCCCATGCGCCATCACAGCCCACAGTGTCGCAGGGAGCATGGTGTCGAGTCGCGGGGGTGTGAGCGCGTCAAGGGAGAGGTGGCGCCGAGTGGAGGCAGATCGGGCATTAAAGTGACTATTTCCATGGCTGTTGATGCTCGTGTCGCTGCCGTTGTTGCGGGAATGCGCCACTTCACGCTTTTCGGCGATGACAGCACGAAAAGCATCAACACTCGAAACTAACACGTCCATATCTGATACAGAACAATGCTCGAAGTCCATATCGTTGGCTTCCCTCGTTACGCCCTGAATGACCTGTGAGATCCGATCCATTCCAGGTTGTACAGTGTCTGTGCTTCTCAGAGCGGAATACGTTTCTCCATTTATATGACCGTAAATCACTGACGAAGATTGCAGGGTACTCTGAGAGCGGGTTGAACGACTATGGTCAAACTACAGAGTCTGCGGAGACACACAGGAGACTCAGAGGGTATTTGTTGGAGTTTCAAACCTGCCCTGCTTTCAATCTCACTAGCAAAAGCCATCCAGATCCTCTCTTGTAATGAATCGCCTAAACATCACTAGATCGGGAACTATTTACCCAGAAAGTCGATCGATTTGGCCGACTCAGACTAGCATGAGTACCAGGAGCAGCAGCGTGCCGAGCGCCACCACTGTCCGAGTTGCCCCAGACACGAGGACCCATGACTGGAAGACAGGTTCGTTCTCCCCACACCTGTAGAGCTGGATGGTGACGTTTCTGTTGCCCTCGGGAATACGGTCAATCTCTGACAAGATAGTGTCCACGAACCATCTCACGTCGACGTCAAAGGGAAGATCCAGGTTGTCGAGACTGTCCTGCATGTCCTGCACGGGGATGGTGAGGTCAATGTCGAGCTGGCCGCTGGGCACACTGATGCAGTTGCCCCGCTGGTACGTGGTCATGTCAGTCGTATTCCTGAGTACCGCGCTGATAGCTGTTGGGACCTTGAACACAAGCTCGACCTCTTTGCGGTAGCCCACGACGCTGGGATCCCAGGTGAGGTTCGTCATGGTGTCGATGACGAAAAGCTCGCCGTTCTTGGGGAATATGAACTCAGTGGCGAGCACAGTGGCGAATAGACTTAGGAAAAGTAGTGATTTCGTCAACATGTTCTGTAGTTTGTTCTTGTGGCGGTGCGCATTAGTAGCTCGGGTTCGCAAAACAAAAGACGCATTTGTACGGGATAACAGGGCTCAGCGTCCATGTATGGCACTAGATGGGGTTGGGTAGGTCTGTAAAGAAGAGATATCACTCGTGGCGGAGGTCAGGTTCGTAATTTCTCGCATCCGCAACAGCAATGTCAACAGAGATGCAAAGGTGGGCTTTGAATAAGCGTGTAGAAGAGCATCTGATGATAGTTCAGTGGACATCCGCCTTGTTGGTGGAATTGGAGGCCATTGTGCAGATTCTCAAATACAGAGCACCAACCAGTGAGAATACTGCGATAACTGGCATATCCACATCATAAATCTACCAATAGCATCATGTTAGCTTCTAAAGAGTTCAAATGTCCCATGCGGCATCAAGTCTGTTGCATGTCGAGACCCTCAAAAACCGAGTTACGTGCGGATCAGCATTTATCAGGGGTGCCGGGTCAGCCTCGGACCGGGGCGGGCACCCGGGAGGGGGCGCCTGCATGCCTCTAAAAAAGAACTCCCGCTCCGCGGCGTGCTAAATACTGATGACTCCGCTCGACTCCACCCTGATTCGGCCGCGATCCTCCAAATTATTTCGGTTGCCGCAAGACCAATGGAGACCACGCCATCTCCTGCAGCACGACATCATCCTTATTTACACGCCATCTCTAGCTGTACTGGTAATTCATGTACTTCGCCGTCGCGCTGAACTTGACTTGGCCCCGGATAACCTTCTCCACGGCGTCCAAAAAGTCCTTCTCCACAATCACTCTACGTCGGGCCCTGATGGCGAACATGCCCGCCTCAGTGCACACCGCCCTGATATCCGCTCCGGTGGCATTGGGGCAAAGTCTGGCAATGAGATCAAACCTTACCCCTTGGGCTACGCTCATGGTGCCTGCGTGGATCTTGAAGATATGGGCACGACCCTCCAGATCGGGAAGATCGAATTCGATCTTGCGGTCGAGTCTGCCGGGTCTCATGAGGGCGGGGTCAAGGGTGTCAGGCCGGTTGGTCGCCATCAGAACCTTGATGTTGCCGCGGGAATCGAAGCCGTCAAGCTGGTTGATGAGCTCGAGCATCGTGCGTTGGACCTCGTTATCGCCGCCAGCCCCGTCATCGAACCGCTGCCCGCCGACCGCATCGATCTCGTCAAAGAAGATGACACACGCGCGCTTCGACTTTGCCATGGCGAACAGCTCTCTCACCATACGAGCGCCTTCACCGATGTACTTCTGGACCAGCTCTGATCCGATCACCCGAATGAAGACGGCGTCTGTCCTGTTGGCCACAGCACGGGCCGTGAGGGTCTTGCCGGTGCCGGGGGGTCCAAACATGAGGACGCCCTTGGGCGGGTCGATTCCAAGTCGGACGAACCGCTCAGGGTGGAGGAGGGGCAGTTCGATGACCTCGCGGAGCTTCTCAAGCTGCTCAGAGCAGCCACCAACGTCTGCGTATGTCACATTGGGCTTCTCCTCGACTTCCATCATGGAGATAGACGGGTCAATGCGTGGGGGCAGTGGAATAGTGATCTGGTATTTGCGGCGGTCCACGCCGACACGCATGCCTTCCTCAACATCTGTGGGGGCAAGGTTCTCGTTCCTGCCGACTACAAAGCGAGCCATCTGGTAGAGGGAGATGACATACTTGTCATCTTCGTCATCTTCTTGCTTGGGCCAGATCTTCTGGATGCGAGCGACATGAAGGGCGTTTTCACCAAGAAGGGCTTCGTCCGCGTCAAGGTCCCACTCGGAAATGGGCGCCAATCCCGTGTCCTGCTCTTTCACAGAGAGCTTGCCGTCTATTTCCTTCACTAAACTGTCAATTTGGTCTTGTTTTGCTTGCAAATCCGCGCCGTACTTTCCTAGCGCCTGTATAAGAGGACTTGGAGGCACATACGAATTGCTTCAATACTTCTACGTCCTCAGGAGCAGTAGAATCAACCATCTCTGCGTTCGTTCGTTCGTTCGTTTGAGATGACAAGCGACTTTGTCGAGTCATTTTGCTCTGATTGATCCTTTGAATGTGGGCTGCATCACACCCTTTCTATTGCCCCGTGGCCTGTCTGAGGTTCAAAGCCCCAGTTTGGGCTCACGACAATCGAGAAAAATGAGGCCATCAAAATTCGGCCAAACAACGACGAGAAATGAAGCTATATGTCACTATATCGAACACCACGCCATTTCTACTTCAGGCGGACGAGAATCTGACCATCCAACAGTACAAGGATTACATCCTCCAGGCATATGACGCGCTTTATGAGCACAACACGAAGCTTAAGTTCATTCGCGTCGTTCGGTTGAAGGAGGACGAAGGAGAAGGAGCCATGCTCTTTCAATTCGAGAGACACGACGTGGCAGATGGTGGCAGAAACGTCACTGAGCGCGAGCACCTTTCGCTCCACGTTTACGCTGAGGGACCCGAGAGGCCTGATGGTGAGCGTCCCAACGTCGTATATGTCAAGGCCGCGGACATGCAGCCCCGCATCCAGAAGGGGCAGGAGTTCGAAACGATCATGACGTTTACCGACGGCGCCCTTTTGTCGCAGGGATCAGTGAACCGGATAGCACTCTATCTAACGGAGCCCAACCACAACCTCCACACCCGGAACGTGTTCATGCTAGTGATGCGGCAGTACCTGAGGCCAGACCAGCTGTTTACCCGCATGCTGCAGCGGTTCCACATGCGGACCCCGAGATGCAAGAGCCAGCTCGAACTCAACAGCTGGCTGGTCAACACAAGGATCCCTGTACAGAAGGGTGTGTGTCAGCTTCTATTTGACTGGATCACATGCTACCCCGAGGACGTGGTCCCCATCATAGAGCCAGTCAAGTCCTTTGTCACTGAAACTCTCGACCACCCCTCTCTATCCAAGGCCAGGACGGATCTGATCCAACTCATAGCAACGTACTACGGCACGGGGCGGCCGTATCCTTTCCTCGAACTGGTCATGGCCCGGGGCAAGCAGCAGTTTTGCCGCCTCTTCAGCAATAGAATGATCCCCTCGTCCGTGACATCACAACTTAGAACCAGACCAGAGCGGCCGACCAAGATTGCCGAGGCGTGCAACGTCTTTCTGAAGTCCTGGGGGACGACGCCCTGGGCTGACTTCTACACGTGGTTGACAAACCCAGCGACGATTAAGAAGAACGGACCAGTGACAGACGCCGGACACGAACGGTTCAGCGGCCAGCTGTTCGCACAGTCGCCCGATGCCATCGCCGAGACAATCAATAGCATCATGTTTGAGGCGTACTCTAACGTCCAACCCAGGGAGCTCGTCGGCAAGCTGTGGACATTCCCACAAACATACGATCGCTGCCCCAACCTGCGAGCACTCACTGTCGCGTGTGAGACCGTTGGGAACTGGACTTCTGTCACGGTTATGAGCAGAGGTGACAAGCGCATTCGTGGCTGGGTCTACTGCAACCTCGTCGCGACCGCCTGTAAGCTGTACCTCACTGGAAACTTCGCAGGCCTGTTTGCTATTCTCAACGCGCTCAACGCCACGCCGGTCCGACGGCTCCAGGTCATCGAAGGTCTGAAGCCGAAGCACTACGGCAACAGTTTCACCCCTCTCAAGGCTGCCCTGGAGCTGCTTAATCCCATCGCGAAAGCTGAGGAGGACAACTACGGTGCTTATCGTGCTGAGCTGAACACGCGCTCGGTGACTGAGGCGACCATACCGTTCCCCGGGATGGTTATGAAGGACTGCTTCTGGACCGAAGATGGGATCCCGCGGATTGTGAACGGCATGGTCAACCTCACCCGCGGGTACCGTCTCTACAACTCGATTGCGACATTCCTGTGCTATCAGGCTGGGCAAGGCTACCCCTTGCAAGCGAACGACCACACAGAGATGCTCGGCCGATGGAAGGTCGTCGCCCAAGATGAGCTGTTTGAGATGTCATACCGTGTGAAACCCAGAATTTCTGAGTAGGGGCATGTTGATAAAATAGTCTTGCTACAAACGTCGGGAAAGGAAGGAAGTCGAGCAACGAAATGGCACCGAGTGACTTTGACCATTTGTTCCGGGCCCAAAATTCGGTCGCTCGATTTATGCGCGGAGTCGCCAAGTCAAGAACAGAAGCTCGAAAACACGAGTTTACTTCGTGCGTACCAGCACGGCCCGGTCCGGACCCGAACCGGGCGAACATTCGATCAGTTTGAGCCTCAAACGACCAGTAAATGTTCTACCCCCATTGGTTATGCCTGCAAGCAGGGTTGCTAGCTACAGGGACTCGTAACACCCTGGCGTGTTGGCTCGGGGTGACCCCAATCTTACACAGACCAATATTTGATTTTATTTGAGGAGATCGGTCCCTGGGAGTCCAGGGCAGAATCAGGACCGAATCTAATCAGCTCAGTTTCAAGAAGCTTCATCGAAGCCTCGATGGCGGCTTTCGACATACGAATATTTCTGCGGCCGGCGGCCATTAAATATTCTCCCCCCCCCCTTGGAGTAAGTAGAGTAATATGGACACTGTTAGGGTGCCAGGCTTCTCTGGCAGAAGGGGTGGACCACATTGGTCACTAAGTCAAGGATCGTCCTGATCCGTCTCATAATTTAGGTTCACTGCAACGACGATGGTGGATCCGGCTCAACAAGACGGGGACCACATTGGTCTTCCAGTGCCACCTAGGCGTGGCGAGTTGATTGGATTTGATATGGTCAGGGTGATTCGGAATTTAGATCTCAGACAAATCAGGACTATTGCAGAGTAGAGAGAATGAGTGCTCCGCGGGCAGATGCAGCCGCGGTCACTCCAGAAGCACTCAAGACACTCCAAGAACAAGTGCAGGCACTTACTGATCGCCTCAACGGCCAGATCGCCTGCGACGAAGGCGAAGAAGACGACAACCCGCAAGAGAGCGATGAGGAACCCCAATCTCAGGACAACGACCACCTTGAAGACGACATCGACTTCTTCGACCCATTCGAAGCTCTCACAAGCCTCCCGTCACGCTTCGGTCTCCGCGATGAGGCTCGCTGGCTATATACGCTCGAAAGAGACCTCGTTGCTGGCCGTTTGTCCTCAATACCAGCCATACGAATCAAGATCTATGCGCGCCAACAGCTCCTACAGCTCAAGGACTCTTGGGATGACGCCACAGCCGAGCGTTGTAAGAACCTCTTCAAGTCCTCACCGTCCAAGAGCCGTGCCTCAGTCGATCCCCTGGTCGCAAAAGCCAAGGTCAAGGGTACTATGCGCCGCCCAAACTACCAGCGTGGGGGCCAGAGAGAGCGCCGTCGTCTCAACCAGTAACTCACAGGCTCCCATCTATGAACGCAAGGTGGTATGTCTGGAAACGTTTCAAGGCCTCTGCAGAGGTTGTTGCTCTCCTCCGTCACGGCGTGCCGATACATCTCACTGGCAAGCCATCTCCTCCACGTCCGCAAGCTCGCATCGATCGCAAGACCTTAGCCAAGATCAAACTCCAGCTCGCATCCGGCGCTCTCGTCAAGTCCTCCATAGGTCAGCTCCGTCACTCAGCGCCATTGTTCTCTGTGCCAAAAGGTCCGGAAGACATTCGGGTTATCCACGACCTCAGGTGCCTCAACGCCAAGACCAGAAACCGCTCGGTCTTCCGCCTGTTCGGAGTGCGGCGTGCAGTTGGACTGCTCGAGCATGGAGACTACATGATCAAGGTCGACCTAAGCGACGGCTATCACCAGCTCGGTGTTCGACCATCCGATGCTCTGCTGCGGGGGGTCGTGCTACCCAATGGCCAGGCTTACCACTACACAGGTCTCTCGTTCGGTTGGACAGCCGCGCCTTACTATTTCCAGCTCGTCATGATCCAGGCTGCAAGGATCTTAGCACTAAGGTTCAGCGTCAAAGTGTCTGTCTACCTAGACGACTTCATCTTTGCCCACGCCAGCGCTGCTTACCTGAGTCAAGTCGGCCCCGAGATCATACGTACACTACAGCTATTAGGCATCATCCCAAACTTGGAAAAGTCCTGCCTTACTCCCGTGCAGTCAATGCAGTACCTCGGTGTGATTCTCGACACAGTCTCCCAGTCGATCAGCCTCCCAGAGGACAAGGCAGTCAAGTATCGAGAGATAATCACCAATGCCTTAGCCACGAAGGTTGTCACTGCCAAGGACTGGGCAAGCATCATCGGTCGTCTGGGGTTCTTCGCTTACACCTCCAACACCATGCTGAAGCTGCGAAAGCTACAAACCTTCAACCCCGGCCATGCCATCAAGCTGGACGACGATTCCCAAAGCGAGTTGGAGGACTGGCTCACTCTGCTCGACTCTTCACCGACTCGACCATTCGCAGCCCTCTTTCCCGCGTGGAGCCTCGATCTGTGCGTAGCAACCGACGCCTCCGACTGGGGGTGGGGTGCTATCATCTATGGGTCCCCAGTGGACAAGCTCTTGGAAGGCTCATTCCCACCCGACATCTCTGCCGAGTCCATCAATGTCCGAGAGTTGTACGCCCTGGTCAGAGCCGTCGAGCACCTTCCGCCTTCCGACACCTGCAGGGTCTTGACCCTCTTCACAGACAATACTTCTGCAAAAGGATGGATCAACAAGCATGGTTCCGCTCGGGCTCCAGGCGCGGCAATGAGGCTCCTTCAGGAGCTCGAGTGTCTCGCCAAGACAAGAAATCTCGTTATCAAGGCGGAGCATACCCCAGGAGAGACGAACATCACCGCCGATCGTCTCTCTCGTGGCATACCTGCCGTGGAGGACAGCTCCCAGATCACAGAGCAACTCCTTCAGGAGTGGGGTCCCGTCACTTCGGTGTGGCAGGGAGCGGGGCCCAAGGACTGGATGGGTCGACGAGTACTGACGATGGATCCTGCTATTATTCGCCAGATAGTCCCGATAGTCCTCAGAGCTGTGACTCCGACGCAACCTACTGCCCATCCGAGGACTTGGATCTCGGGGATCTTCGTGCTCGTACCCCACATCATGTCCCCCGAGCTGAGACTCCTGAAGCAGAGGGCCCACCTTCGCCGGTACTTCAGCCTTCCCAACCAGCAGAAGGGCGATCGAACAAGGCTCGTGGCTCTCGCCTACCAAACTTCGATGACATCAGACTATCTGATCAGCTCGCCCACCTCGAGGAGCAAGGACGTCGGTCGGTCGCAGGATGGGTACTCAAGTTCCTCAGCTCTCGTGACCCAACGCTATAAGGCAATTCAGCGGGAGGCGGTGAAGCGTGCATCCCTAGCCGGGCTCACAGGTGGCGCGCGACCCATCTATCGGACAGCCATGCTCTCCGCGATCCGTAAGAGAAACCGCTGTCCCAAGACGTACCAGGCCGTGCTCTTTGCCTCTCTTTGCTTCCTCACCGTCAGCAGGGGAAGAGAGATATTCAACCTCACGCCGGCTCAAGTCAAGTTCGATCGCAGAGGGGATGCAATCCTAGCCATCCCGCGGACAAAGACTATGGTAGCCATTAGCAAGAGGGTCACTAACGTCTGGATCCATGGGTTCAACCCCGCCGACGCCCTGCGACGATGGGTCAGAGGTTTGGCCCTCAAGCCCGACGCCCGTCTTTGGAGAGAGGTGATTAGCAGCCGAGCGTACAGCAGGAAGCGCGAGCGCTCTGCCACGGGACTACTCCGCGATGTTCAGCAGGTCTTTGGTCGAGGGTCAGGATGGCACTCCTTTCGAAAGGGCGCTGCATCCGAGCTTGCAGTCTCTGGTACACCCCTTGAGGCTCTTCTTGCCATGGGGACGTGGCGGGAGGTCCGGAGTCTCCGCGCTTACATCGGACAGGCGATAAGGACAGATGAAACCTTTGTTCGTCGCACCACTGAGCGACTACTTCAATAGCCCACGAGGCGAGTGATTCGCCGTGGAAAGACATACAACTACTAAAATTGCGTTCATCGAAGCAGGCTAGAGCCGCTGATGCCATGATCCACGAAGTTCTAACGACGAAGGACTCGTTCTGAAAGAATTCGCCATAACTCCTGAACGAAGCCGTTTTGGGAGCTGTTATTGTTGATTTTGGACCTATTATCTGAGAACTCCAACCGAATTCGTTCCGTCACTTGAGTTTGGGGCCGCACTCCCGATGCCTAATCAGATGATGAAAACAGGTTTCCGAACGCTTCTGGAGTGAGTGAGCACCTTTGGATTAAGAACACATGTTAGTTGGCCATGAAATTCCTGTCACAGGACCATCACTGGCACCTGCGCGCGCCGATAAATGTGCACTTTAGGTCACACTTCGAAACGCATCGGCAGGATGTCTGATAACGAAGACCTGCCGCCGCAAGACAGTCCCGATGAGCTTAACAAGCGTATCGAGAAGCTGGAGCGCTTGGTTAAGATACAATCGGAAGCAATTTTGGAGCAGCAAGCAGAAGCAGCTCGCCGTCCACTGTTCCTGGAGATGCCAAAGAGGTTCGGCCTCGAAGATGAGGCCAGATTCGTATACAAGACCATGAATAGGATCGAGAACGGCGCAAAGATGAAGGAGATCGGGAACATTCTCTTTGCAAGAATCCAGTACCTTCTAATCAAGGACGTGTACACTGACGCTACTGCAGAGCGGTTCGAGAACTATTGCAAGGCGAAGGGCGTGCCTGATCGCGACGAGGTCCTGGAACTGGCGGCCCGCGCCAAGTCTAAGGGCGATAAGCGCGACGCTAATTTTCGCCGCGGTGGCCGCGCTCAGGACCGAGGTCGCACTCAGACAGGATCCTCCGGCAAGAGAGCCCACACCTAACCCTCTTTCCATGCATGAACGCGGCGTGGAGGGAGTGGCAGAGGTTGGGAGCATCACAACGGGTGATCAACTGGTTACGATACGGGGTCGAGATCCGTCTGAGAAGTCAACCACCAGCACCAAGGCAACAGCCGACAGTCGACCCATTCATTGTCCAGCAGATTCCTTCCTTGATAGAGACAGGCGTCATAGAGCAAGTGAATCCCTCTTCCCTGCGACACACCGCCTCGCTGTTTACTGTGCCGAAGGGCGAGTCGAAGAGGATCATTCACAACCTCACGATACTGAACGACTGCTCGGCAGAGCGCTCATCCTTCCGGCTCTACGGTCTGCGCAGAGCTCTCTCCCTTCTCCAGAGGGGCGACTGGATGGTCAAGTTCGACCTCAAGTCCGGGTACCATCAAGTACCAGTACGGAAGGAGGACCGCAAGCTGCTAGGAGTCTATCTTCCAGACGGACGAGCGTTTCAGTACAGAGTGCTAGGCTTCGGCTGGCGCGCATCGCCGTTCGTGTTTCAGACGATCACCAACCAACTCGCCAAGATACTAGCCCTTCGGACGGGTCTTACCATCGTTGTCTACCTCGACGACTTCCTCTTATTTCACCGCGACCGAGAAATCCTGAGGAGGGCGGTGCCGCGCATCAGGCGGACTCTAGCCGACCTCTGTGTCCTCACCTCAGAGGAGAAGTCAGAATGGGCACCGACTCAGTCATTGGTCTATCTGGGGCTCGTGATAGACTCCGCGAGTTTTACAATACGCCTCCCGGCGGACAAGGCCAAACGTTACTCCTCTCACATTCATCAGGCTCTGGCAGGCAAGACCATCGATCAGGAGACTTGGGCCAAGATCCTCGGGAGACTGACTTACTTCGCTACAACCGCCCACGGGGTTTTCCTCCGGCTGAGACACCTTCAACAGGACCCACTCTCCAAGGAGCTACTGCAAGAGTGGCTGCTACTGCTAAGAGAGCGCCCAGTCCGAGACATCAGAGAACTTCAGTCGCTTTGGGGCGCTCACCCCTCCTTAGACCTCGTCGTATCGACAGACGCATCTGGAGTCAAGTGGGGAGCAGCCGTGCACGGCGAGTATGGGACCTCAGCCTCGGGCACGTTCACTCCAGAACTAAGAGCAGAATCTATCAACGTGAAGGAGCTCGCGGGAATCCTACAGGGCATCCGTCTGATCGGCAGACAGAGTTCCCAACGCGAGCTATCGATCTTCTCAGACAACACATCAGCTCTGGCCTGGCTCAACAAGGCGGGGGTCTACGAAGGCTCCACCTCAGGCCCTGCACATTCTAGCCCAGATCCAGAAGGAGGCGGAGGACCGGAACCTGACACTCCGTGGACTACACACTCCGGGCATCATCAACCTGGCAGCAGATCGGCTGTCCAGAGGCTTCTCACGACTCCCTTCCTCTCTGGAGTCCAGCATGGAATCTGTCCTCGCGGAGTGGGGTCCAGTCCAGACAGTCTCAACGGACGTAGACGTAAGGCTTGGATGTCGCGTCCTCTGGGCCCCCAATTCGTCTATGGCAGCCATAGTCCAGAAGATAGCGACAGCGAGAGTTCAGACTCAGACTGGACACCCGAGGTCTTGGACCTCAGCAGTCTTTCTCCTCTACCCAGAGGTTCAAGCGCCGGAGATGAGACTCCTCAAGAGTTGGACGTCCTGGAAACTCCGTCTCTCCGTCCCGGCTTCGAGCTCAGATCTGGCCCACCTACTTCACCTACAGGACAGAGGACGCCTACGGTTCAATGTGATGGCGTTCAGGACGTTTTCCACAGAGTCCTCAGGTCGGACAGAGTGATTCACCTTAATCACGCGTCTGCTCGGACGGTGGCCGGCTGGGTGGCCAGGTTCGAAGGCTCTCGCGATCGCAGCCTGTCGGATCGAGACCAGCTTGTAGCCTTCCTCAAGGACGAAGGCTCCTTCTGCGGGCCATCGAACGTGGCGAGGAAGGGCTACTGGATTGTTCAGCTACAGGAGTTCCTCAAAGACTGGCATCCGCCCGCCAACTCCAAGTACATCGTTAAGCAGGCGGCTAAGGGCGCCAGCACGGCGGGAACTACCGGCGGCTCGCGCGCCATCACCAAGGCTGAGATGATCGAGGCACTGGGGCGCCGGAGTGACGACTTTGAGTCATATCAGGCATGTCTCTTTGGGGCAGTCGCCTATCTGACGGTGTCCAGAGGCATCGAGATACTCTCCCTATGCCCGGCCGACCTGGAGCTACTCAAGAACGGCGACATTCTCCTACACATTCAGCGGACCAAGACCATCCTAACGGGAGTTAAGAAGCGCGTACCATACGTATGGCTATCAGCCGCCTTCAACCCGGCCTTGGCACTTAGACGCTGGGTCGAGGGCACACACTACCTGGCTGATGACACCCCCATCTGGCGAGTCATAGTCAACGGGCGCCTGAGCAGAGACAAACCGCTCACAGCCGCACACCTCCGACGAGTCGTGAAGGCGTTGTTCGGTCCACGGACGGGTCTCCACAGCTTCCGTAAGGGGGCAGCGTCGGAGATGGCTCTATCAGGAGTCCCGCTGGAGGTGATCCTCTCAATGGGCACATGGAAGGACGTCACCTCCCTCCGCAGCTATATCGCTGACGCCATCAGAACAAACGAGGACCTCACCAGGAGGATGAACCTCAGCCTTCTCGGGCCCCACTTTTAACCACCCCCTCCATTAAACATCCGCGTTCGAGGGGGAACGGCCGAGGCGAGACGGACTCGCCGGCCTGGATTCATCATTAATTCTTAACTCTGGTCGAGGCGAGATAGACTCGCCGGCCCAAAGCTTTAGTCCCACAGGGACGTCTTGCGGGATTGTCCCATTTTGGTTGGATTTAAGAGGAGGGCTCTCTGTTATAGAGCCACACTTTGTGGATCCTGTCACAGGACCATCACTGGCACCTGCGCGCGCCGATAAATGTGCACTTTAGGTCACACTTCGAAACGCATCGGCAGGTGTCGGAGCCGTTTCGGACCTGACCGGATCGCGAGACGAGGATTTACCCGGGTCTGTCATAAGAGCTCGGGGAAGCCACCCGAAGTAAATACTCGCCCCCCCATTTTGGTTGGATTTAAGAGGAGGGCTCTCTGTTATAGAGCCACACTTTGTGGAATGGCTGTCTAGAGGCTAGGACAGCTAGCCTGGCATAATTGTGGAGGCACTCGGAAACAAAATCTGCATCAGCCGGGATTCGAACCCGGGTCCACACGATGGCAACGTGCGATGATACCCCTACACCACTGATGCTTGATGCCGTACGGCTCCGGACACGGGCGTCCGCGGCCCGGCGCTCCCATCATGCGATCCCGCCCCCCGGTTGTGCGGGTCCTACGACCCCACCGGGGCGCCCCGGCGGTCGGACGACGCCCGGCCAGGTGGACCAATTCGGAGGGGGAAATTTGAGCGGATCAATTTCCCCGCCCAATCCCCAGGTTTGGCCGATGTCCGTGGAAGAACGCCTTCAGGCGCTTGAAAACCAAGTAGATGAGACGAAGGAAGAGAATGCTGCTCTACGTGCTCAGATCGAGCTCCTCGAAGAACAACAGAACGACCTTGAGGACAAGCCGCACTCCGAGCTTATCAAGAAGGAGTTCGAAGCCTGGGAACGCTTCCAAACGGAGTTTAAGCGCGATGCTAACGGTCTTCCGGACGATGCAACGCTTGGTGACGTGATTGCCCTCGTCAAGAACTTGGTGGACTTCAGACTGCAATACCTGCTGACACTCGATCGTTTCGGCGAACTCACCGCTAAGACGTTCCGTGTGCAGGCCCAGGGAGTCACTGGCAAGAAGGCCCTCATGGAGAAGTCATTCAAGGCTGCCAAGATGGTGGGCATCAACAAGGTCACGCAGGAGCCCAAGAGAGTCAACAAGAGCTTCAAGCAACCTGCCAAGATGAGATGCAGCTTCTGCAACCGCCCTGGTCACGCCGCCACTGAGTGCTGGCTCAAGAACCCGCAGCTGAAGAAGTAAGCCTTTCAGTAAACGGCTCAAGAGATCAACCCTGTGGTTTTCGGCGTGTATGGGAGACGAGTATTCACCAGGTACGTGTTCACAATGTGCCGGATGGCAGCAGAAAACGGGGAAATCCATTTACCTTAAAGTGCACTGGGAGTGAGGGAGATGCTGTGACATCTTGCCCCCCTAAGCCGAAGCTTATTGGCTCTAAGGTAAGCACGAGCGAGCGAGACTCCGGAGAGTGCAGTCGCCGGCTCATAGGTGGGTTCGTCGTAGCCTTCCCACTTCACCTTCAGTTCGAGGATGTCGTCCTTGACGCGGTGCTTGAGGATCTTCTCAACGATAAAAGTCTCCTCGTCTGAGGAAGCTAGCTGGCGGAGCTTGTTGAAGTGGTAGTTCACGTGGAACGGGAGCAGGTGATCCCGGTGGACGGTTGTGGTGGTGTTCGTGATGATGTCGGCGATAACGACGGCCTTGTGGTCGAGGATCTCGAGGATCTTGTAGGGTCCCAGGTGACCGTGCAACTTGGGGGTCCTGTTGCGCTGTACGAGGACTAGGTCACCTGGCTTGAGCTCGGTCTCTGCGGTCTTTCCTTTGGCAGGCGCTTCTCGACAACCTTACGTTGCGTCTCCTCCCCCTTCTTGGAAAGGGACTTCCAGGTGGTTAGTGAGGTTGTCTAGGTATTCACGATGGGAGGATAGGATTGTCTCGGAAGCTGTAGGGTCAGTCGGGGCGAGTAGCCGGGCTCTAGTGGCGGACGGGTCCAAATGCTCGCCGTAAAGCATGCTGTGGGGGGTGAGGCCTGTGGCAGAGCAGATAGAAGTGTTCAGCAAAAGCTGAACGGCAGGGAGAAAGCCTGCTCCACTCGTCAAACTTGTTAAAGTTGAGCGTGAGGCAGCGGAGGTGCTTCATCACTTCGGCGTTACGGCGTTCAACAACGCCGTTGGACTGGGGATGATACGGGAGAGTGTGTTGTTCGGTGATCTCGGCATCAGACAGGAGGGCCTTGATCACGGCACCAGTGTACTCCGGCCCGTTGTCAGCCTTAATGGCGGCAGGGATGCCATGACGGCAGACAAGTTGTTGCCAGATGGCAGAGGCAGCGGCATCGGCAGTGTTCTCATCGCTGGCATATAACTCCGTGTACCTGGTGAACATATCAACAAGGACGAAGATGTACTTGCGGCCGAACATGTCTGCGGGGATGGGGCCTATGGTGTCAATGGCGACCGTGTGGAAAGGCTTATACACGGCCGTGGTCCCTAGGCTTGACTGAGCGAACTCAGAGAGTCTAGCCTTGAGACAGATCGGACAGGAGTGGACGTAGGCGGCGATCTCTTGAGTTTGAGTTTTTGAGTTTTTGAGTTTATTTTTTGATACAGTGCCGGGGTGTCCACCTCCAGGCACTGGCCACAACCCGAGCCAGACGAGCGGTGATCAGCCGCAGGAGGGCAACGGTTCTCATAACATTGGAAGCCAGAGCTGCGGCGCCCAAGAGTACTGTTCTGAAGCTGCAGGGAGAGGAGGGCCTAAAACCCCTTCGAAGAAGGGTAAAAAGATGACCCACGCGGGTCGGCCAGCTCACAACTTCCAGCTCTTGGCGCTGCGGGACTCTGTGCTCCGAGCCCGATGGGGCTCCCTCAGGACGATGATCGAGGAGGTCCTGAGACCGGGGAGGACGGTGGCGTTTTCCTATGTAAGCGAGGGAACCTACCAGTCACGCGTCACAAAGTACACTCAACATATGTGTGAGCTTGGCGTCGTCACGCCTGCTCAGGGTCAGGGGGTCCTTGAAAAGGAGGATGGGGTTAATCTTGAAGTGGTCGCACTTAGCCAAGTGGGTCTGGTTCAGGACAACCCACGTCCTGGATCTCAGCACTGCTAAGGTCTTGGTAGGGGACGTCAGGATCTCAATCACAGCCGCGGCGATGGCCTCACCCTGACAGAGAGGACATGCCTCAAGAGCTGCGGCGGCTTCCGGTTCATCCTTCAGGTCCTGTAGGATTCCCCTGACCGGCTGCCACGCGTCAGGAAGAGCCCCTCTCGTTGGCATTGGTAGACACGATAGCCGTAGCATCGCGAGGCGCTTCGCTGGCCCAGCCGTTAGATGGTCGAGGTATGGCTGCCTGGCCGGGTAGTTAGAGCGGGTAAAAGGGCGGGTGAGTGCCGACTCCGTGACGTATCTCCTGACAGCCACTTTGTTACCACGGCAGATTATGTCGTGAGAGAGCTGGGCTGCTCGACAGGCTGCTAGGTCAAGGCTGTCGGAGTGGGACAGGCCAAGGCTGCCTTGTGCCTCAGCAATGCAGTCT
This sequence comes from Carpediemonas membranifera, assembly GCA_019828565.1. Taxonomy (NCBI): domain Eukaryota; phylum Fornicata; genus Carpediemonas; species Carpediemonas membranifera. Next base: position 9,659 of record JAHDYR010000035.1, on the reverse strand, counting down.
GGGAGATCCTTGCCCGGATGGATTCTCGCCCATCTCACCCCTTGCTTGAATCTGTCCAGCAGGAGCATTGCCTCTGGATGCAGCCAGCCTAGCTCCAGGTACTTCGCCTCCGATGCAGTTGGGCTGATCCTTAGGGCTGCCGATGCAAGCTTGCCTACCTGGGAGACAGCCTTATGATTAGCCCAGACGCTCCACCCGTACAGCAGCTTGGGGAGGGTGTAGACCTCTACAATGCGAGGACAGAACTTGGAGTGCATCACGCCGCTAGCTCTCAGTAGTCGTAGCTCTCTGTCTATCCTTTCGCCCATAGTCCTATTCTGGGTGGAGAAGTCTCGGGACGTATCGAAGAGGACCCCTAGGAGCTTGACCGCGTCTCTCTTAATGACTGGATTGCCATGGATGGTGAGGGAGGGGGTGTCGTCCTCTGAGACATAGGTGGTCTTATCGTTGGGCTCCAAGGATAGCGCTAGCATGCATGTCCATGCCGCCGTAAGTGCTGCCTCCAACCACTTAAGGGAGGGAGCTACTATTGTAATGTCATCAACGAACAGGACTGTGACAATCCAGGGAACGCACGGCCTTGCTGCCACTCGTCTCAGGGTCTCTATGTCGGGAGGAAGCTTCTCAATTGCTTCCTTCCCTAGAGCGGTTAAGCTTGCAATGATGTGAGGGACTTCCGCAAGGTATCTTGTGAAGATGAAGGGAGCAGTGGTGCATCCTTGCCGTACTCCTGTGTTGGTAGCGGCGCTAGTGCTGCTACCTCGCATAGAGATCCTTGTGTGCAAATGCATCTCCTTCAACATCTCAATGGCCCTTCTGTTCCCCCTCAACGAGTCCAATGCATCTCTCCTCGGGACACGGTCAAAGGCCTTAGCCACGTCCAGAGTCCCAATGTGGGTCGCTTTGAACCCACGTCTCGCGTGCTCAATAGCCCATAGTGCATCAACCGATGAAACACCCGGCCTTGCACCGTATTGTTCAGGGGGAAGAGGGTTGTCTCGGTCAATCGTGCGGATCATCATTGTGCCGAGCACCTTGTGGGCTGTGGAAAGTAGGGAGATAGGTCTGAACGCCACAGGAGCATCGCTAGTAGAGCCGGGCTTTTTCAATGGAATTACCACGGCGGTATGCCACTCTGCTGGGGTCTTGAGTTGGTCAATGCACTTCTGTAGCAGAGTCTTGAGCGCCTCCTTGAGGACTGGGCAATATTTGAAAATTGCCGGGGTTAGTCCATCACTGCCTGGGGCTGATCTATTCTTGGCAGATTTGAGAGCCCCTTCCAGGAGAGTGTCCGTGATTTCGAGCTCTATATCGGGGCGAGAGATGGATGGTTCTACTGCTCCTGCCACATATGATACTGACGCATACCACTCCTCGAAGGCCTTGGCTACTTCTTCTCGGTTGGTGATCACTCTGCCTCCTACTGTGGTGGTAGCAGGAAGGCCGGGTCCTCTGAGTAAGCCTTCCAGGTCTCTGCGAAGACCAGACACTCTGGCCTGCCCCTTCAAAAAGCTTCCAATGGACGTATCTAAAGAATTCAGGGGACATGACATCCATGCTCTCAGAGACTCGCTTGGCTCGGGCATGGTAGGCTTTGAGTGTTGAGTGGGCGTGGCTCTCCGAGGATGCTAACGCTACTGATAGCATTGCTGATGATAGCTCAGAGCACACGAGAGCTTTGGGGCCTCTGCTCGTCCTCTCCTTGAGCTGATGTTGGTGGCGATGATCCTCAATGATGAGCTCATAGAGCCGTTCAGGGGAAATACCGATCTGCTCTCCGGCGACAAACCAGTGGTCGTAGTCTTCTGCTCTCTCGACTTCTCTCACTTCATGTGAGGCCGCAGTGTCCACCAACGCCCATCGGTTGATAGTCGACGTCAGGCTTTGAAAGGCTTGGTCGACATCAAGGTGGCTGATGTTCCTCAGGAGAGTCCTCGCCTTTCGATGATCCTTGCTGCATTCAAGTACGTTAGCCACATGTCTTTCGTTGAGGACTGCTGTTGCCTTGCTCCTCGTGCGAAAGTAACCCGTTATGCCTGATCTTGCTACAACCGCTCTGTGTCCTTTGGGTTCAAGGGATACTGTGAGCGGCTTCTTGATGAGATCAGCCAGCTTAGGTGTTGCTGCGATGCCATCAATTACTCTGTCCATGAAGGTCGGGCCGTCGGGCACTACCAGTCTCAAGCCACACTCCTTTAGGGTGGTAGCCCACAGCGTCGATGGATCTAGTAGGTTCGTGTTGAAGTCTCCCATGACAAGAACTTGGAGCCCTTGCTCAATAGCTTTCTTCACCTCGGAGGACAGTAGAGTGTGGAACTCTTTCTTGGCTTGTGCTCCCGTGCATGGACTATAGATGGACATGACACGGACCTTCAGTTTGCCAGCTGTTACAAACACGCAGCCTAGGTCAGCTTGAATCAACCTTGGAGAGTGGGGTTGGTTCTCGACGTATGTGCAGAGCTCAGCTAATTCCTTCCTCAGCATGATGCCTACGCCTAGATGCTTTGTCTCGGACTCTGACTTGATCACTCCGTGGTATAGCAGGACCTTGTCATTCGTTGTGGGCAGCTCCGGGGACTGGGCCCACCACCATAGCTCCTGAATGGCCATGATGTCCACGTCTTGTACTAGAGCAAGAGTCATCTTGGTGATGTTGAGTGATGTGCAATTCCACGAGTAGAGGTGACCATTTACTGGTCGTCTACCTGCTTGACTTCGCCCTCTCTGATTCCTGAAGGTCGCAGGCGAGACTCGCGTGGCTAAGCTTGGAGCTGGCGTGGAAGAAGCCGGTGGCTCAACCTTACTCCAGTTACCGTCGTGAGCTCGGGCACTCTGGAGAGCTTTGAACACCGGAGAAAGGTCCCACGCTTCGCTGACCCATGCTGTTTCTGCCTTCTGTATGAGGGCATCCATGTCTCCTCGAGTCATGGGCCCTCTCAGTCTGACTTTGCGGAGCCCTCGCACTGGCTTGTTGGGGATTCTCGGGACTAGAAACCAATGATCCGGCGCTCTGTAGGACCTCTTGACTACTCCTTTGGAGTTGTCTGCCGAGGGAGGAACGTTGAGAGCCAGAAGCTCTGCAGCAGATTGCGGTAGGTCTCGGTGAGGAGGGCACTCCCAGTAAACTTGCTGAGCCGTCAACTGATTGCTGAAGGAGCTGTCGTTATTCACCGTCGCTATCCTGATGAATGGCTGTTCTAGGCTGTTTGGAGGGACTATGCCTGCCGCATCCGCCACCGCTATCATCTTGGCAAGAGGATCAAACCATTCCCACCCTCGCCGAGCTGGGCTCCGCACTGCAATAAATTGACGGCACGTCATAGCCTGTCTGGCCCTATCACCTGTGGGGAAGGAGCAGCCACCCTTAGGTGCTATTACGTACTCCTTGAGGATGTGGTGCAGCTCCTCAAGCGTTGGCAGGTGGAGGTCTTGGAGTAGTAGCACGGCCAGGTCGGGCAGGAGAGAGGACCAGTTGCCGATGAGGACATCCAAGTCTTTCCTCCATGCATCAGTGATTTCCAGAGTACGTGGATGTGATAGCTCCCCTAGATGTTCGGTCGAGACATGAGACTGTGTGCAGTACCGCCGCGAAAGCTACAGTGTCACTGAGAGCACAATGGTAGCCTGGATCTGTTCCAATGTGGTACGGGCAGGGGCACTTCACCATTGTGAGACATTGGGCTATCGACATCGCCTCAGAGAACTCGGGTGAACGGCAGTAGTCATGGATATGCCCAAAGGATCTTTTGTCTATGGACTCTAGATCACTTATGTCATAGACCTTGTCAAGGAAGGGGGCATCGCTTTCCGAGACCCATGACTCTAGGACGGAGTTCTCAAGTCTCGGGTCTTTGGCGACCATGATGCAGTTCGGGAGGGAGCTCACTATGACCGTGAGGTGGTGAAGCCAGTCGGTCGGGCTGGGGAATGAGATCCCGGGGTGGTCGGGGTGTACTCTGAAGCTCATGGGAGGACACCCATGAACAACTGCCGCTTGGTATAAAGCTGTCTGCATTAACTGCGCTGGGATATCAACTTCTAAGCCGCCCCAGTGGACCCCTGCGACGTCCCACATCATTATCCCCGTTTCAGGATCCTTGACGCGGGCTAGGAGTGTGGCGCCGGCCTCTACGGGATATGAGACGCGACTCTGTTTGGTGGCTCTGCGGTCTACGGCAGTTCCTAGTCCTTCAAAGTCGACCACTAGGATATGAGAAACAGGACCCTCTCTCTTGCCAGACAAGCCTATGAGAGCGCCATGGACGCCATCACGGTTGTTGCGGGCCACACTAGAGGGGGCGCTATCGAGGCCTTCAGCGGCGATGTTGTTGCGGGCCACACTAGAGGGGGGCGCTATCGAGGCCTTCAGCGGCGATGTTGTTGCGGGCCACACTAGAGGGGGCGCTATCGAGGCCTTCAGCGGCGATGTTGTTGCGGGCCACACTAGAGGGGGGCGCTATCGAGGCCTCCAGCGGCGATGTTGTTGCGGGCCACACTAGAGGGGGCGCTATCGAGGCCTCCAGCGACGATGTTGTTGCGAGCCACACTAGAGGGGGCGCTATCGAGGCCTCCAGCGGCGATGTTGTTGCGGGCCACACTAGAGGGGGCGCTATCGAGGCCTTCAGCGGCGATGTTGTTGCGGGCCACACTAGAGGGGGCGCTATCGAGGCCTTCAGCGGCGATGTTGTTGCGAGCCACACTAGAGGGGGCTCTTCTTGGACGATATTCAGCATATTGCAGGCGCCTTGCTTCTGCGCTCCTCACAGACGGAAAAAGAGGCGTGAAGTGCAGAGCACTCAGTCTAATGAGGATGTAATCGGTTTTGAGCATCGTTTTGAGCGCGTCAATATTGAGAGGAAGTGTAGAGAACTCGGATAATGCTGGGATGGTTACTGAGACTGTGTTGGCATCATATCGATGAGCAATAAGCACATTTTTTCCAAAGAGCGATGCAATATTGCGGAGGTCTGTGGTGGATAGGAAGGCACTACCAATGTCGCTAGCGGTGGTGTGTGTGGTTAAAGTGCGCACCGTGGATCTCCACGAGGAGTTAAGATCCACTGTACCATTCTGGATGGCGGAGGCAAGTTTCGACACGGCTTCTCGTCTCGTCAGGCCCGTCATACCCAGAGAGACAGCAAGTGAGTGAAGGCCACAGTTGCCGTCGGCGTGAACTGGGATGCTCATGAGAGGGCCCCAACGGGCGTTAGGCTCCTCAGCTACGATCGGGGATGATGGATAAATGCTGTTCTCTTCGCAAGACGATATTTCTTTCCGAATCTGCCGCGCAACCTCTTCCACGCTAACAGGGATCGGGCTTGCGAGCTCAACATCAGAGTTTGAACAGGAACTTATGGATATAGTAGAGTCATCGACTGGATAGGCCTTCCGGCGAATGGGAGAGATAAGGCTGTCTGATAAGGTATTCGATAAGGAAGACTGAAGGTCGGCCGCTGTGGCTCCACCCCATTCGGCATAAAGCTCAGTCATCGCATGTCCTCCCAACACGGGAGAGGCGCCATACAGTAAGTGGATTACCTCGAGGCCCATGAACGGCGTGAGGTTGAGACCATCCGGAGATACAATGGGGCCGGGCCGGCCGGAGTGAGCGATGCGGGGACCAAGAGGCTCTCTTTGACCGACTGCCTGCCATGTCAGGCTCGGAGAGTTCGGGACAGTGGATATGGTTGGAGGCCAAGGATCGTTCCGTTGGTCTAACACTGTAGGGCATCTGGCGGAGATGAAATCTGCGAACTTGCTCCAGTCCATGCTGCTAGCTGGGGGGAGTCCCGTGAACCTGCAGTGGATTAGGGCAGCCTTAAGCGTTCCAACCGTGTGGACAAGATCATAGGCAATGAGGGGAAAGAGTTTGAGGATACCTTCCCGGATGGAGAGCCCAAATGCAGCTGCAAGGTGCTCAGCATCTTGGAGTAGGTCATTACAGGCATCCTTAGCCCGCTTATAGCGGGCGTTGTCCCGTTTTAGGTTTGGGATTGCCACCACAGATCGGACAGGAGTGGACGTAGGCGGCGATCTCTTGAGTCGCGCTGACCCAGGTGTAGCCGTCATCGCGGAGGCGGGTGTACGTGGCTCTAGCTCCGTGGTGGCCACGGTGAGCGATGGCAATAAGCTCTTGGCGTAAGCCCTTCGTTTGATCACAGGTCGGGATCATGCAGGCTCCGTTCCGGCGTCGGAGACCATCAGCGTCTACCGGCAGCTTGCTGATCTCCGGGTCCTCTCCTTGGAAGTGTGCCAGTCTGTCCTTGAACCGGGCATCGACAGATATGGCGGCGACGGGTTGGGCTGTAGTCTGGCCGTGGCCATACCGGCTGAGCGAATCAGCTATGACGTTATCCTTCCCGGGAACGTGTGTGATTTCAAAGTCGAAGTCGGCTAGCGTCAGACGCCAGCGGAGGATCTTGTCGTTCGTCGCGGACTTGTAGATCATGTAGATCAGATTACGGTGGTCTGTTCTGAGGGTTACATGCTTCACGCGCAGAAGGTGGGTGAGGGAGGGGTGCGTGAAGGCGTATACGATGGCGAAAAGTTCCTGTTCGCAGGTAGCCCATCTGGTCTGGGTGGGGGTGAACGTATGAGAGAAATAGGCCAGCACTTGTCTGCCCGAGTTGTCGTTGGGAGTCTGGTAGAGCACACCTCCGGCTCCGACATTGGAAGCGTCGGTCTCGAGGGTCCAAGGAAGGGACAAGTCTGGGTGAGCGATGAAGAGGTCATCGGTGAAGAGGGACTTAAGGGTGTTGAAAGCCTCAGTCTCGGCTGGGCCGAAGCTGAAGACGGCGTCCTTCTCTAGGAGAGCGGTAAGGGGCTTGAACAGCTCATGGCGTTTCTCTGAGATGAATGAGGCTAAGAACTGGAACTTGACGAGCACGGTCCTGAGCCCGTGGACATCAGTGGGGAGGGGAAGCTCTCGTAGGGCGCGGGTGCGCTCAGGGTCTACGTGAACTCCAGCCTTGTCGACAATGAAACCAACTATGGGGGCCTCGGAATAGCCTATTCGGCACTTCTTTGCGCCTAGGCGGACGTTGGCTTCTTCCAGGCGAGTGAGGGTGTCATCGAGAAGCTTGAGGAAAAGTTCCTCGGAGGAGTACATGAAGAGGTCATCGATGTACGGGTCAACCCCCTTATGGAGGATGGGCCCGAGGATAGTCTCGATACCTCGCTGGAAATGCGACGGGGCATTGGCAAGCCCAAAAGGCATCCTGGTGAACTGTTCATGCACGCCAGGGGCGATGAACGCGGTCTTCTCCTTGTCCTCGTCAGCCATAGGCACCTGCCAATAGCCTGAGGTCAGGTCCAGGGCGGCAAATCGGTCGCACCCACTTGCTCGGCGAAGGAACTCGCGCATGTTGGGGAGGGGGTGTCGATCACGGGTGGTGTGGCTGTTGAGTAGGACATAGTCGATGCAAAGCCGCCAAGCGTCCCCCTTTCGCACGAGGACTACTGGACTGGCATATGGGCCGGTGTTGGCCTCGGTGATGCCCTTGTCGCGTAAGTCTGAGACATGATCGTGCAGCCACTCCGTCTTGGCTGGAGCCAGAGGGCGTGGCTTCATGTTGACAATGTAGCCGTCGGTCGGGATGGTCATGGGGGGGAAGGCTGCCGGCTCTTCGGGGAGGTTTGGATCGAACACGGCGTCATGCTTGCGGAGGATCTCACGGATAGGGTCGTGTAGTTGATCAGGACATACGTCCACTTCATCGCTGAAGAACTGTGGAGCAGCTGAGGCTTCAGCGACAGGGACTGGGTCTAGGTACTTGTGGGGAGGGAGCCCTTCGGTGGTCTGGGGGTCTTCGTTGCAGTCGACGCCTGTAGGGACGAAGAGGCCCTTGGCGCTGAGGAAGCCAAGAGCTCTGAGGATATCACAACCAACGAGTATGTGATCATCGTCGCGTTCTATTACGTGGAAGGTGGCCTCGGTAGTGACCATGGCGTTGCCCGCAGATGGAAGGCTCAGACTCACCTTTGCTACGCCCTTCGTCATAAAAAGCTGCTTATTGACGTCCACAGAGCAATTGAGACGGATGTGTCGATCGTGGCCTTGAGGCGCTCGGCCAACAACTGCGAAATACAGCTTGGGGCGGAACCGGAATCAATCAGGATTGTCTGCGTCTCGCCATTGACTTTCCCTTGGACGGTGAAGTAGGATGAGTCGGGCTGTGGTTCGTCGACAGACTGCACCGGCTGGGCATGGGCGGTCTCATGCACTGGTCTTCCCTTCTTGAGGGTGCTGCTGGGGCGGAGGTTCATCCTACCAGCGCGGCGGTCGGACTGCTGAGTGGGATCCGCATTTGGTTGAGGCACTGGCAGCTGGCGGTTGGCGTTGCCCGAAGTATGTCGGGCTTGGGTATGTGGCTGTTGCTTGTCATGCTGGCCGGTCGGTTGTGCCGGGTGCGGCGACTGGTTGGACTGCTGGGTGGAGCCTCGCTGGGCGGCGTCGGCCTTAGGGCACTGCCACCTCCAATGCCAACCACCACAGAATGGGCAGGGGGTCTTGGAGGGTGTGGCCGGGAGCCCATGTGTTCGGCCTATGGCGGGGCGGCCTTGGCGGCTCTGCCCGCCACCTTGGCGAGGGCGGTCAACGGAGGTCAACACGGCAGCTGACGTGGTGGACGGTGTCAAAGACGAGATGTCGAGGCCTGCCAGATCGCTTGCCAGCGCCTGGAGGCGCTCGACCTCGGTCTTCACGATCTGAACGGTATCCTCGAACAGGCGAGCGCCTTGTAGCTCAACCTCGGTCTTGAGGCGAGCTTGAAGCTCACTTGGCCTGATGGCGGCGAGAAGTACACGGGCGGCGACCTTGCTCAGGCCCCGATGAGCGGGGCTAGGCCCGGATGGCGAGGAGCCCAGTAGCTCAGCGAGAGCGTCTACGTCGGGGTCGTCATCATCAGCTTCAGGCTTGGGCGGGTCGTGGTCGGGGATGAACGTTAGAGCGTGCTTGTAGAGCGCACGGAGCTCTCGGACGTACAAGAGGATCGAGTGAAGCTTGTTGTCGTGATTAGGCATCTGGAGGGCACGCATTGCTCGGAGGCATCCATTGAGTGTTGGAGGTAGGAGGTGCGTGAGGAGAGAAGCCTCGATATCTTCAATGGTTGCGGAAGAGAGATCAACTTCATATCGAAGCTCAAGGACATCAAGAATCTCTTCTGAAATACAGTCGGATGGCGAAAGAGTTGGAAATTGGGCTTTGAGGACTCGGAAGTGCCGAGTGAAGGTTCTGATCGTAACAGGATCTAGATCAGATAGGAACAGATGATTCTGCGTTACCATTTTCCAGGAGTGATCACTGTGCCGGATGGCAGCAGACCCCCAGAAGAGAGAGAGGCGAGACAGACCCCACGGTGCGGCACAGAGTCCAAAGCAGCCTCGCATGCATGCGCTATGTCGAGCGGACTCGAGATGATATAGCTGCTGAGACAACCGCCTTCCTGCGATACAGAGACGGCCCGAGAGAGTGCAACCCACAACTACCACCAGAGCTCCAGTCAGTCTGGGCGCTAGCAAGTCCACATAGCGACCTGCTGTGGAACTATACCATCACTGAGGCACAGTTCGCGGCGGGGCAGCGACTCAAAACGAAGTTCAAGTACATCAACCTTGGGCTAGTGTTGTGGGTCCTACCCAAAGTTACACAGATTTACGTT